>JAJSRW010000351.1:0-24080 GCA_022414725.1 Microglena sp. YARC
TGAGGAATGTGATTTTGTAATTTGGGATTTTAGGATATATGGATATGAATTTGGATTAGGATAATAATGGATTTTAATTTGGATTAGGATATTGGATTTTATATTGGACCTTTGAGAAGTATGGAGGTGTGAAATGTGGATGTAGGATACTGGATTTGAAATTTGATGGCGGGAAGGCAGGGGAGGCTGATTGCACTGAGAGGCAGACGCTGGCTGCATGTGGAGTGGCAAAAGGCGCATTTGCTTTTAGGATTCCTAATTTGGATGTTCAAGGATTTGAATTTGAATGGCGAGGGCGGGGTACACGGCTGATGGCATGAAGGGCTAAGCTGGTTCTGGGAGTGGAGAAGCAAAAGGTGCATTGTTAATAGAGTATATGAAACAGGTTTAATTGTTGATTAATTAAGTTTTGATTTGAATTGAAATTTCCTGAATTTGATGGAGGCGGGAGGCAGGTTATGACTTGATGGCACTGAGAGCACAGATAAAGCTGGGTGTAAGTGCTCGGAAGTCGGATATGGAAGTAGGTCTATTGTTTATATTAAATTTGAATTTTGAATATGAATTGAAGGTGAGAGGAGGGCAACGCCGACAGCAATGGAGAGGCAAAGCCTGGATTGCAAGTGGAGCGGAAACATTGTCATTGGCTACAATTGAATTCGGTTTTAGATTTGAATTTCAAATTGACGGGGGCTATGATGGTAGTCCTCAGGTCACGCCCAGGGTACATGGATTCAATTCAAATTCAATGCTACCCACCCCTGGCTACCTGAATATAAGATTAGATAAATAGTACGTTTGTGTGTATAACAAGTTACAAATATAACAATATGTATTGGCATGGTATCAGGGTACTATATTGGGGCATATTAACTACTCTCCCCCTCCTCCCTCCCACTCGCCCCTCCTCCCCCCTTGCCCCGCTCTCCCCCCTCTCCTTCTCTCTCCCCCCTCGCCCCCGTCCTCCCTCCGTCGCCCCCTCCTGCCCTCTCCTCTCGCCCCCTCCTCCCCCTTGCCCCCTCTTCCCCTCGCCCCTTCCTCCCCATCGCCCCTCCTCCCCCCTCGCCCCTTCCACCCCCCTCTGCCCCTCCTCCCCCTCGCCCCCTCCTCCCCTACACAGCCGTCCCCCGAATCCCTGAAAACACAACCTCTCGGAACCCCACCCAACCCCCTGCTCCCCATAACAACCACCCCCACCCCCACCCGACCCACCCACCCCTCACCATAAACACCACCACACCTTACCGACCACACGCCTTACCACTACCACCTCCAACCATCAACACCCATTACGACCTACACATCCACCCGGAAGACTCACGTCACTTAACCATCCGACCCTCACTACACCACCACCTCACAACACCTGGCTCACCATAACACGCACCGCTCACAGACATCCACGACCCAACACCTCACCATCAACCACCACAACGCACATCACCAAACACCTATACCACCACCCTCACTACAACCCACTCACCATAACCACCCACGCATCACCTCACACCCACCACCCTCAACAAACGAACATCCCCAACTCCCATTATACCACCACAGCTCACTACAACCCCAATCACCATAACCACCACCCTCACTACAAACCCCCACTCACAACACGCACCACTCCTCACACCCACCACTCTCCACCGACATCCCCAACTCAATAAACCACCACCCTCACGTACAACCCCCACCTCACCATAACCACCACCATCCTCACAAAGTTACCACCACCCTCACGACATCCCCAACTCACCAATAACCACCATCTCACTACAACCCCAACTCACCATAACCACCGGCACCCTCACTACAACCCCACTGCACCATAACACCACCACCCTCATTCCGCACCAACCTCACGACATCCCCAACTCACCATAACCACCACCCTCACTACAACCCCCACTCACCATATACCCACACCTCCTAATCTCACACTCCACCAACTCACATAACCACCACCACTACTCCTCGACATCTTCATCTCCCAACAGGTCCATAACCACCACCACCACTGTGCTCACAACCATCACTTCGCTACAACCCCCCTCACCATAACCACCACCACCCTCACAACAGGCTACATGTCACACCACCACCACCAACATAATCACCACCCTCACACCAGCCACCTTTCACCATTAACACCACCATCTCATTACCCACCACCTCACATATACCCTGGCGCACCATAACCCCAAACCACTACCTCACAAGCACCTCCCGCTCACCATAACCACCACCACCAACCCTACTACAAACTGCCCCATCACGACCACCACCCTCACAACAACCCCCGCTCACCATAACCACCACCACACCCTCACAACCCACCCGCACTAACCATGGAGCGCTTTCCAACTCCTTGTCTCGTGTCTCCTCCCTCACACGGAGCCCAAAACACAAAAGCAACCTCACCACGACGATCGCACCAACCTGCATGCAAGCATGGTACACAAGTTTTCAGTTTTCTATGCAGCGGGGTACAAACAAATGTCCAGTTTCTATGCAAGCAAGGTACAACAAATGTCAGTTTCTGTGCAAGCTTCGGTTGATAATGTACAAGCAATGCACAACAAATGTCAGTTTCTGTGCAAGCTTCAGTTGATAGTGTACAAGCAAGTTACAACAACTGTCAGTTTCTATGCAAGCTTCGGTTGATAGTGTACAAGCAAGTTACAACGACTGTCAGTTTCTATGCAAGCTTCGGTTGATGATGTACAAGCAATGCACAACAAGTGTCAGTTTCTATGCAAGCTTCGGTTGATAGTGTACAAGCAAGTTACAACAACTGTCAGTTTCTATGCAAGCTTCGGTTGATGATGTACAAGTAAGGTACAACAAGTTTTAGTTTCTATGCAAGCTTCAGTTGATAGTATACAAGCAAAGTACAAAAACGTCAGTTTCTATGCAAGCTTCGGTTGACAATGTACATGCAAGGTACATCAAGTTTTAGTTTCAATGCAAGCAGAAGTTTATAACAAACTAGCAAGGTAAAGCACTTGTCAGGTTTTATGCGAGCACACATGCCGATTGACTCACACGCCTGCAAACGATGTAGGAAGGTGTATGCAAGCACACATGCGGCTGCACTCACACGCATAGTGTGATACAACCCTACTGTGCACACATAGTGTGATACAACCCTACTGTGCACATGGACCCCACATGCAGGTGACATGCACCCAAATAGACAAGCACAAACGTAGACGCATGCATGCACACATGTACACGTGTACACGTGTACACACGCACACACTTGGACAAGCATCACCATCACCATCACCATCACCATCACCATCACCATCACCATCGCCATCACCATCACCATCACCATCACCATCACCATCACCATCACCATTACCATCAGCATCACCATTACCATCACCATCACCATCACCATCAATCTTACCATCACCATCACCAGCCATTCACCAATCAATATCACCATCACCATCACCATCACCACAAACAAAAACTTACTAATGCCCCCAAAGCATGGGCTTGCCTCCCTCATACAAGGGTCTCAGCACCACCAACACTACAAAAACTTGCTAGTGCCCCCAAGCATGGGCTTGCCTCCCTCATCAAGGGTCTCAGCCACCAGCAGCACTTAAAAAACTTACTAATGCCCCCAAGCATGGGCATGCCTACCTCATCAAGGGTCTCAGCCACCACCAACACTACAAAAACTTACTAATTCCCCCAAGCATGGGCTTGCCTCCCTCATCAAGGGTCTCAGCCACCAGCAGCAGTACATGTGGATCAGCCGCATAGCTGTCCAACATCCGGGGCATGTAGTCTGACCCATCGTACACCTTGGCACATATTTCTAGCACCTGGCTCTTATCCAGGCTGTCAGTGTCGGTACTGTACCGCCGTACGGTCCACGTGCCCTGGGCTGGGGCCTCCATGCCAGCTGGGCCAGTGATCACGTGATGGGGTGCCGCTGGGGGTGAGGCTAGGGTCATGACGGGTCGCCCTGAAATTCGGGACCAAGAGGGAGCTCGCGATCGGGCCAGAAGGCCGATGGGGCGCATAAACGGCGGAGGGTCTCGTGGGGTGGAGGGCACACACGGAGTGGTGTGTGTGGCTTGGCCCGGCGGGGTGGTGTGGTGTGTGTGGTGGGGTCGTGCGGAGGGTGGTGTGTGGTGTGAGTGCGTATGTGTGTGTGGGTTTGTGGGTGGGGTGGGGTGGGTCGGGGGGTGGGGAGGCAGCGCTAGTTATCGTTTTTCATACAGAGAAATCCGCATCCTCGTGGTGGTTTGTGCTGTGCTGTGGTGTGGGGGAAATCGCTGGTCTGAGGTTGTTGCTGTGAGTGCTTTAGAAGGTAGCTGTCGAGCTGGTGGAGACGGATCTGTTGCGTGACTGTCTTTGTTGCGTGAATTTGAATGAGAATGCGAATTGCGAATTGTGCGTTGAGGAGCTGTTGCGCGGAACACGAGGCTAGGTCGGGCTACGTAGTTCGGTGGTGGCAGGGAAGTGAAAGGCTGGCGGTGGGTGGACCGTGTCCCTAGCCACTCAATAACAGCTGTATGCGGGGTCGTTCAAGGCAGATTCAACTATTCGAAGGTCCTTCAGAATCTACGTTTCGTGAGCTCTTAGCTACGTTCCATGAGTCCTAAGGTATGATTCCTAAGCTACGTTCCATGAGTCCTAAGCTACGTCCCATGAGCCGTAAGCTACGTTTCATGCGCCCTTATCTACGTCCCATGAGCCCTAAGCTGCGTTTCATGAGCCCTTATCTACGTCCCATGAGCCCTAAGCTACGTTTCATAAGCCCTTATGTACGTCCCATGAACCCTAAGCTGCGTTTCACGAGCCCAGATATATGTTTCCAACATAATAGGATCAGTGGCCCCTCACAAACCTGCGTTTGATACGTTAAATGTCAAGCTTGTCCTCAGGATTCGTTAACACCTTTTTGGACCCAAAATAAACTTGAACAGGAAGTAGGAGGTCTCCAAAGTTGTTTTGACCCCAATCGGCCCCAATCTTAATTTTGTGGTGTGGTGCTGGGGTGGGATGGGGTGGGGTAGAGTGGTAAAAACTGTTTTCAACGATATTCCCCCCCTAATTTGCAAGAAACTTCCAGAACTCTAACTTCCATTTGAATCGGACACCGTGTAGAACATGCTGTCCAAAATCTGCATTCCTTGCCCCCCCCCCCCCCCCAAGTACAACTTCATGTCTTATAAGTTATGACTGCCCACTTATCAGCTATAACCGCGGCTTAATTACTGCCAGGGCACAGGTCGTGCAAGCCCTTCTAACTCCTTAGGAGTCTACATCCGTGTAATGACATTCTTCGAGGTGAAAACCTTGTATAAAAAACTGTCTTCAGAAGTTTGGTCCTGTGGTTTAGTGCTCATATTTCGTATGTGTACTTCGCCTGCAGACAGTGAGCAGCGTTGGTAAATCAAGGCAAGCCAAAGGCAGTTGAGTACACTCACAGAGAAAACTGTATGATTCATATACAAGAATCTACACCCATTTGATTATGTGAGGATGGTTGGCTTGCCCCCCCCCCCACCACCCTAACCAAGCCCCCCACCCCCCCCACCACCACACACACACAGCCACCATCCCGCGGAAGTTCGTGTGTGGGCTTGTCTGGGGTCAGCACTGGCCTGCATATGAGAATTTGATAGATGTATGTATTAATCTCTCATCACGGGCCCCCGAATTATTACAAGAGTATTACTCTGATTATGCGTCTGCGACGGAGGACGCAGCGTCCTGAACAACCCTGATGGAGCTGAGCAGGGAGAAGGAGAAGGAGCGGAGTGAAAACCGGTTGCAAGGGTTTGGGGGACAAGGACGGTTCGACAGGTTTATTTTAAAGCCCATCCTGTCATGGTTGGACAAGTCCCTTAAGCCTATTTGGCCTACCCCTTGACTGAATCATACAAAACCGTACATACATACCATACCATGGTACATACAGCAGGGAATAATATCCCTAGTTATACTGCTTAGTCTATATTCATAGGTTCACAAATTAATATGTGTGCATGTTACAGTCCAGGGGCAGGCCAAATAGGCTACATGGACTTGCCCAACCGTTTAGGAAGGGCTTAAAAAGAAAAAGCACTGATGAACTGAACACCAAACAATCGTTTTACCGACAGGAGCCCTGAGTAATATAGGATCAAAACCCGTATGATTATCGCTAGTTCTTATGGGATCGCTCCTGCCATCCCATGTAACGCGGATCGTTCTCCCTTGTCCTCCCGTGTAATGCTGGGTAACCTACAGTACACATCTGTTAGGGTTTCCCACACACACTTCAGAGTCAATTGACTCCTTGTGAAGCTTTGTGAAATTAAAACTGAAATTGTTACATCCGTGTAATGCAGTCACTCACAGGACGTGAAATTAAGGACACCACCGCATAAGCCGGAGCTAGCAGTAGTCACTGTGAAGCTATGTGAATATACTGTGCAACTAGTATATATTCGAAGGCAAAGCATACGGAGGCCCATTGGGGTGAAAATCCTTCAGGATGAAAATCCTTTAGGGTGAAAATCCTTTGGGGTGAAAATCCTTCAAAAAGGCTTTGCTTTTTTGCTACAAACAGCAGCTTCTAGACAGCTTCCCTGACTGACTATTAAGCCAAGCATAATGCAACCTACTGCACTTAGAAGCTGACGCTGTCCAAGACTGCTGGAATATTCACATGAAGCACAATGGCTGGATGGGGGAGCTGCCTAGAAGCTGCTAAGAAATGGAAATATAAAAGGCCTGTTCATGTGCTAGTCTATTATTGCTAGTCTAGTCTATATCCATGCGCTCCCGAATAAGCAAGACAACCCCATCCAAGCGCCCTGCAGTGGCCCACTGGGCAAAGAGTATAGTTTTTCATCTCAGCTACAACAGCATCGTGCGTGGACATGCACATGCACCAACACATGCACATACACATCCACAAACACAGGCATGCTAACATGTACACACGCACACACTTGGACATGCACATGCACAAACACAGACGCAGACATGCAAACATGTACACACGCACGCACTTGGACATGCACACGTGTAGACATTCACTAGTCTATATTCATACGCCCCCGACTAAAACAGACAAATGTCCATGAGACTCGAATTTCGGCCCCGCCCCCCGAACCCCCGGGCCGCCTACCAAATCGCTACCAAGAGCCCAACCTTTAAAGACACAGAACCCCTGATCGCTACCAGAAGACACCCCTTCTGAAACGAAAAAAGCTCTGGGAGAGAGGGTTCATACACAGATGATGCAGCTTCTAGGAAGCTTCTCTGGCTGGCTATTCAGCCAAATCGCAAGCAACCTAGTGCACTTGGAAGCTGGCGTAATCAGCTATCTAGCATTGCTGGGATTTGTGGGTTTATCCCAATGGCTGGCTCAGGGAGCTGCCTAGAAGCCGCTAACAAATTCGAAAAGAAAAAACCTGCTTCATAGGGGTCAAGGAGGGAAGGTTCAGACGCATCTTCAGCAAGGCAGTTTTGAACTTAAATTTTTAAACTGTCAAATCCGCATATTTGGCTTCCTGGTTTCCATGGTATTGCAAGGGGGGACTTGGCATTGGAAGATTGTGAGCAGCCCAGAGTTGGCTGAAAGTACATGTAACAATTCAAGCTAATTCAATTCAGGAAGGCCAATCCAATTCAATTCATAAAGGCCAATCCAATCCGATTCAGCAAGGCCAAGTCAATCCAATCTAGCAAGGCCAAGCCAATCCAATTCAGCAAGGCCAAGCCGATCCAATTCAGCAAGGCGCATGGCGGCAGTAGCTTTTCTTTTCAGCTACGAGCAGCAGCTTCTAGGCAGCTCCCTGAGTCAGCCACTAGGCCAAGCTCCAAGATTCCAATAGCACAGGAAAGCTGGTTGTGTCAGCTTCAAGGTGCACTAGTTGCATCAGGTTTGGCTGACTAGCCAGTCAGGGGAGCTGCCTAGAAGCTGCTGCTCGTAACTGAAAATAAAAGCTATGGTGGCAGTAGATTGCTGCCAGCAATATTGGAAAGAAAGGAGACGCAGTCGTTATCAACAATGCACCAACAAAGCCTGGAAATGCCTTTAAATTGCATGCAGCCCTACGATTACATTCTATACTCGGGAGTGTGGTGTAGTAGTGTCCATGCAGCGATTACATTCTGTAATCAGGATTGTGGTGTAGTAGTGTCCATGCAACCCATGTCCACTCTGCCCGCAGACGGTGAGCAGATAGAAGGCAGATGAACCATGTTGTATAACCGAAAACTGTTTATTTTTTCGGCTGCGCATAGCAGCTTCTAGCCAGCTCTCTTTCCCTGTCCTTGGGCCAAACCTGAAGCTAGCCAGTGTGTCTTCAAGCAAGCATGACAGGCGTTCCATAGCAGCTTCTAGCCAGCTCCCTTTTCCTGTCCTTGGGCCAAACCTGAAGCTAGCCAGTGCGTCTCTAATCCAGCATGACAGGCATTCTATAGCAGCTTCTAGCCAGCTTCCTAACCCGTTCCATGGGCCAATCCTGAAGCTAGCCAGTGCATCTTCAAGCAAGCATGACAGGCATTTCATAGCAGTTTCTAGCCAGCTCCCTTTCCCTGTCCTTGAATCAATCCTAAAGCTAGCCAGTGCATCTTCAAGCAAGCATGACAGGCATTTCACAGCAGCTTCTAGCCAGCTCCCTTTCCCTGTCCTTGGGCTAAACCTGAAGCTAGCCAGTGCGTCTCTAATCCAGCACGACAGGCATTCTATAGCAGTTTCTAGCCAGCTTCCTCACCCGTTCCATGGGCCAAATCTGAAGCTAGCCAGTGCGTCTTCAAGCCAGCATGCCAGGCGTTCCATAGCAGCTTCTAGCCAGCTCCCTTTCCCTGTCCTTAAGCCAATCCTGAAGCTAGCCAGTGCATCTTCAAGCAAGCATGACAGGCGTTCTATAGCAGCTTCTAGACAGCTCCCTTCCCCTGTCCTTGGGCCAAACCTGAAGCTAGCCAGTGCCTCTTCAAGCAAGCATGACAGGCATTCCTTAGCAGTTTCTAGCCAGCTTCCTTTCCCTGTCCTTGGGCCAAACCTGAAGCTAGCCAGTGCGTCTTCAAGCAAGCATGACAGGCGTTCCATAGCAGCTTCTAGCCAGCTCCCTTTCCCTGTCCTTAGGCCAAAGTTGAAGCTAGCCAGTGGGTCTTCAAGCCAGCATGCCAGGCGTTCCATAGTAGTTGAAAGCTTTTGGCTTGACCTGGTGGCAGGCTAATGGAGCTGGCTGGAAGCTATCCTGCGAAGCCCAAACAAGAAGCAATGTAACCAAACCAAACCAACAATGCTCCATGTTTCCTCAGGTTCAGGCGATTGCAGTAGCATGCTGACGTGGCTTAGTTTTCAACTTCTCGAATCAGCTTAGCACGCTCCCTGGTTTCTGTGTGTACAGCACGGGGGGACTTGGAAATGGAAGACAGTGAGCAGCCAAGAGTTTAGGGATGAAAAGCCATCTAATAATCCAATCCATACTGGCGTGGCTTAGTTTTCAACTTCTTGAATCACCTTAGAATGCTCCCTGGTTTCTGGGGATGTAGCATGGGGGGACTTGGAATGGAAAGACTGTGAGCTGCCACGAGTTTAGGGCTTAGAAAACCATGTAACTTTCCAATCTGATCTAATCCACACTGGCATGGCTTAGTTTTCAACTTCTCGAATCAGCTTGTCAGCGCCGGAGATGACCTCCCCACTGATGATTATGTCGTTAGGTGATAACTTAGTCACCACATCCATGCCCTGGGTCACATACCCAAACACTCCAAAGGTGCCCTCGTCGAAAGCAAGGCCCGCAAGCCCAGCTTGCTGCTTGTCGAACTTAAAGATGAACCACTCTTCCCCAGATAGGAATGCGTCAGATCCGGGTATGTGACCCATAGACACAGCTCCAGAGATAGAGAGTGGCAACACAGGGAGCTCACCGCCCTGAACATCCAGAGGCAAACGATAGACCGGCTCAAATTCACCCAGGGGGAGGTTTTCCAGGGGCAAAGGGGGCCTGGGCTGGCCCACCTTCCCGGGGACTAACATAGAATTGAAGGTGCTGTTGATGCGTGCTTCGTTGTACAGGCCGTCCATCACATTAGCCACGAAGTTCCCAGCGCTAAGAGGGGCGGAGTACCCATCCAGAGTAAGCTGCACAATTCCGGTGGAGGTGAGCCCACCAGCAACAGGGTCTGAGAAGGCCAGTGACCCGTCTTGCCTCTCTACCTTCAGCTCCACAACAGCCCGACCAATCAACCTCGTTCTGTCCCGGTACTGCTTGGGAAGGTCAAAAGCTAAGCCTGGTGCCTCAATCAGCTCAAGGTCTGAAATGGTCTTCAAACTGTCAGCTGTTCGGACTGAGATGTAGTCAGACTGTTGACTAGCTACAGCCAACTCCAATTTCTTCAGCCTAGAGTACAGCTCCTTGGACAGGGCCCTCGCTTCATCCAGCTTATCCGCAGGCACACCGGCCAAAACAGCCTCTTCATTCGCTGCAATAGCCAACGCTTTTTTAACATCGTTAGCCATGCTACCCCATGGCTTGCGCTGGGGGATACGGAGCAGGTAGGTGATGTCCTCTAGGGACTTTTGTGCGTTTTTCAGCTCAGGGTTGAAGGCAGGGATGGACCGCCTGAGAGCTGCATCTACAGTCCTAGACACCTGAGCGTTGGGTGAGCTGAGGAGGGCAGCTGCATGGGGGGGCATGCTTAGGTCGGTGACCATCAGCACGCCAGCTAGGGCCGCGACTTGCGCCATACCCCATGCACCTCGGATCTCAGACAGGAGGGTGGACGCATCGTTGGAGGAGTTTGATGTCGAGCGATTTGATGTGGCATGAGTGGGTATCCCCCGGGCGTGAGCCCGGCTAGTTCCCGGACCGGAGAAAGGCCTCGTGGCACGGGTGGCACGGGCATGAGTGGCGGATGAGCAAGGCTTGCTGGGCAAACTTAGCTTGTTCGACATCATGATGCTTGATGGGGACAGACCGTATGCGATGTGGCACTCTAAGAAAGCCCTTATCAGATTGAATTATGTTCTGGGGCAATGGTAGCCTTGCAGGTAGAATAGATGCTTAGGTCGATGGACGTAAAGACGCTGAACTCGACGATGCGAGCTTCGAGTACAAAAATAAATAAACACAGCGCGTGGACTGTGGATGGCAAAATTAATCACCTCAACTCTGATCTGTATGCACTCACAGGATTAACTATAGCCTCTTGAACATGTTCGAACATCCTCAACCGCCCTTATCTAACGCCAGTTGGCTTGGGGTGGTTATTTTTGTGGGTTTGTGCAGGATGCCTACGGTCACAGAGTGGCGTGGGCGTGGGGCGTGCCGTGGGTCGGTTGGCATCCGGTGGTTGGCATCCCCCCCCCCCCCCCCCCATGCCAGCTACCTTGTACCCGCAGTACCGCACGCTATGATTAGAAACTCCGTCAACTCGGCTTTCAACAAAATCCATTGCACAGTTCGTTTTGAAAGGCCTATACCTATCAACGCCATGCATCGACAGTTGTCATCTTGGACCTGTCAGGTTCAGCTCCAATGGATCTTTCGTAAACCAACCTTGGACGATGTAAACCCGTCGCACAGTTTTGTTCGCGGCATTATTTTCATGCATACTTTCTCTTGCACTCGGGGCTACCGAGCGCTGCCCGGCTCAGGATTTTTGGTCGAAGGACCCGGTCGAAGGCGCCTGCTGCGCTGCGAGCACAAGGTGAGGATTTGAAACACCGAAATCCTTGCAAATTGTGCCAGAACTGCATGCTAGAAGTCGCGTGCCTTAAGTCGACGCCTGGCAAAAGCCTTTAGGTTTCCCGTGGGTCCCTCCCTCTATCCTAGGCCCCCGCTTGCTGCGCTGCGAGCAAAAGGTGCAAATTTAAAACACTGGAATCCTTGAAAACGGTAGCAGAAGTGGATGCTAGGAGTCGCGTGCCTTAGGTCGACGCCTGGCAAAAGCCTTTAGGTTTCCCGTTGGTCCCCTATGGAATTTGGATGGCTGCATGGGTGGGTGTGGGTATAACCTAGGCCCCACCCCCACCCATATGGCCTAGTAGGTGACCTGCGGCCATCCATACAGCCATGCACGCAAGTGACCCAAACCCACCCATGCAGCCATGCAAGTGCCCCACCCCCACCCACACAGCCATGCAAGTGACTTCCCCCACCCATGCAGCCATGCAAGTGACCCAAACCCACACATGCAGCCATGTAAGTGACCTGCAGCCACACATACAGCTATGTAATTTCACACACTCAAACACAGTGCCTCCCACATACTGCCTGCCCCCCCCCACCCCCCCACCCCCACCCTTACCCCCCCCACCCCTACCTACACCCACACCCCGCCCCCCCACACCCACACCCACACCCACACCCCCCCCCCCACACACACACACTACCGCACACAAACAAACACAAACTTACACTGTTTAAGCATTGTTAGAAAGCTGATTAAGTGCTAGCTTGCGGTGGGTTGGGCTGAATAGCCAGCCAGGGGAGCTGCCTAGAAGCTGCTGCTTGTAGCCGAAATCTTCCATGATGGAGCAGCCGGTGGCCTACTAAGTCTTGTTGCATCCCGTGGGCCCCTAGCCATCCCAGGACCCGCAGGTACCCCAGCGGTGAAAGGGTACAACATCCGTGCGGCGGGCACAAACCCCCTACTCTAGAGACTTTCTCCAGCGAGGGCACGCAGAATTTGCAGGTAAGGCATGCATATGATACATTGGGAGATTTTCGATCACATAGGCATGAGTGGGTGACACAAGCCGGCCTGTTGCTAAAGTATATGTTTCAATTTTGATAAATGGGAGACTTGATGGTCGATGACTCGTTTGCATGCACCTCCTCTAGGTAGTACAGTCCCTTACCAATACCGTCCAACCACCCTCTTCTCCTCAGTACCGACCGTCACTCAGGCCGTTTCGATATGGGCTGGCCAAGATTGTTTACCTTGCTCGCCTAATGGTGATGACGGACAAAGAGCGGGGGTTCTACCTACCTGACGCAGCAAAGAGGGACTTGGCCTATGTGCACCACATCTTGAAAATGAACACCGGAGTCGACATGCAGCGCCAGCAAGAGAAGCACACAAATAGGAAGGATAGCAAGTCTTCTGCCTTGACGAAGGCCCAGGCAACGACGACAGTCCGTCAGCACCACAGGTCTTCTTCACACTAGGTCGTGTACTTGGCAATAGCATACTACATGAATACATGATGTTCATGCTGCTACCAAGAGGCACTCATTGGCAGTTTTTTTTTGGGGGGGGGGGGGGGGGGGGGGGGGGGGGGGGGGGGGGGGGGGGGGGGGGGGGGCAATTTCATTTATTTCATTAGTAGTGTTTGTGTGCTGGCTGGTATCATACACGTTTAGTGCATGCAAACACATGAGGCCGTACCAAAAACAGAAGAAGAAAATAACCTGCATCCTTGGTATTTTTTTGTTCTATTTTGCACCACCCTACGACGTCGATGAACTTTTTGTAACAACAGATGCACTGTTCCTTTTTTTTGCTACATGTACCAGCTTCTAGGCAGCTCCAACTGCCTGTCCTCACCACAGGCCAAGACCTTCTCATTACGGAGGAGTTTGTGTACCTAGGTTTAGTTCATTAGTGCTTTTTCTTTTTAGCCCCTCCTAGTTACAAGGTTGGGTAAGTCCCCTTCAGCCTATTTGGCTACCCCCCCCCCCCCCCCCCCCCCCCGGACTGTAAAAAACAATAATTGAAAAATCGAATACCCGCCCTTGAGCCGAACTTGAAGTAGGCTAGTATGACGAAAGCTAACATGACGGGGCGGTCCCATGCACTTGAATTCTCCAGGCTAGAACCACTGGCCAGAGAATGGAGCTGGCTAGAACCTGCCATTCATAGCACATAAAAAAGTGGACACATGAGGAGAGCCTGGAGCTGGTGGGCTGGAGCCCATTCCTATCCCATGCATGGGGCTGTGGCCTGTGGGGAGCAGGCTCGGGATCCCAGTCTGGCTCCCGAGCACTCAAATCGCCAAACATCTAGCCCAAAACCATCCCACGACCATTATTTGCCCTTTCAAATCATTCGTGACCCTGGAGCGAAAGGATGTAGCTCGAGGATCGGGGGCACAAGAGCCGTTATAGGAGATGGGGGGCCCTGGCGTCGGGCATTTGGCCCAGGCGCGCTGCGCAGAGAAAGTTGCAAGATCAGGCAGTCGGTGGGGCTGTTAAGGAAGCATAGGCGGTCGATTGCTGCGCAAAAGCATTGCCATTGGTAGACTATGAGCTGAGAAAGAATCATCGCGTTCGACCCTGAGGGGGGCTTGGCCCGGCCGGGTCTGCTGGCATGGGGGGGGGGGGGGCGGGGGGGATGCCAACCGGTGGTTGGCATCGGTGGGTTGGCATTGGTGTGGGCTGTGTGGCGTGTGCGTTGTCGTTTGAGGATCGGAGCCAGCCCGGCGCTGGAAAATATCTTATCTGCCAATTGCGCAAAGCCGCTGCTCCCTAGCTCGAAGCACGAAGCTGGAAGCTGCGCTGGGCGCTTTTACCCAATTTGGCAGGGAATTCGTTACATTTACAGCTTCGCAGGTCTGCAGAACGAACGATTGGGACTTAAGTAGCTATCAATTACATTGTCACCGACAGGCCATTGTTGACCCAAGATAAGCCCGCTCCACAACATTCGTGAGAGGTCTTCAAAATACAAATTAAAAAGGACAATTTTGCAGCATGCAAGCATTGAAAACTAAAGAATGAAACTGTGAGGGCGGTAAAACATTAGGGGTGGTAAAAACCTGGTAAAAAACTAACATTTCGGTAAAACATTGGGGGCGGAAAAACATTGAGGGCAAAACTCAGCTACAACTCTCCGCTCCTCCTCCGCTACATCCGAACTGCCCATTTCAGCCACTCAGCGACCCATTAACAGACGGCAAAACTCAGCTACAACTCTCCGCTCCTCCGCTACATCCAAACTGCCCATTTCAGCCACTCAGCAACCCGTGAACAGAGCTCGCAAACCGCATATTATATATCCTTCTCCGATGCAGCTTCCTATGCAGTGCAACCCTCTCCGCAACAGCTTGCGCAACGCCCGCTCCCCAGCTACAATTACCACGCCCCCCCAGGCTAGAACCCACATCCCCACTGCGATCCGTTCAACCAGCTCCCATATTCAGCTGAGATATCGATTGCCCACTGCATTCAAACTCCATGCCTCACGAGAGCATCGCAATCGAAGCTTAGCAACGCGCGCGAGCAGTGTAACCCCGGGATCAGGTGCCGAGGCGATGTCCGAGGCTGGACCAGAGGGTCTCGCTGCAGATAGCATTCGAGTGCATTACCAGAGAGTCGACAAGCGTCACCTGGTGGGTTTTTTTCCAGCTTGAGATTTTGGAAAAGAAACGTTACACCCGCCACACACCTCAGCTTTTCCAGGAGATCCTCTGGTAATGCACTGGAGGTGCATTCCAGTGCATTACCAGATGTTTTCCTGTGTCTTCCTTCATAGCAGCCTGCTGATTTGGGAAAGAAACCCACCACCCACCACCCACCGCCCACAGTAGCTTTTCTTTTCAGCTACTAGCAGCAGCTTCTAGGCAGCTCCCCTGGCTGGCTAGTCTGCAGATAGCATTCAAATGCACCACCAGAGGGTTGTCAGGCGCCACCTGGTGGTTTTTTTCCAGCCTGCGAGTTTGTGAAAGAAACATTACACCCACCACAACAATCACAACCCCCCCCACCACTCACCCCCACCCACCCACCCACACCCCACCACTCACCATAGCTTTTATTTTTTCAGCTCCGAGCAGCAGCGTCTAGGCAGCTCCCCTGACTGGCTGGTCAGCTAAACCTGATGCAACCCAATACCCGTTGAAGCTGACACAACCAGCATTCCTGCAACGTTGACTCCCCGAGGCTTGGCTCAGTTGCTGGCTCATGGAGCTGCTAAGAAGCTGCTGCTCGTACCTGAAAATAAAAGCTATGCCATCCACATTCACACTCTATAGCTAAAAGGGTGTAAGGGGCTTATAGGGGTTTGGATCTCACACACCTCTACATATAACACTCTTCATATAAAACCTACACATACACGTCTCCGTACACCTCTTTATACACCTCTTTCATACACCTATACAATATACAAGCTCTTCATATACCTCTATTTACACCTCTTTCATACACCTTCTTTATATACCTCTATTTACACCTCTTTCATACACCACTTCATATACCTCTATAACACCTCTTCATATACCTCTTTATACACCTCTTTATATAAACGTCTTCATACACCTCTGTATACGCCTCTGAATATATACCTCTGAATATACACCTCTTTATACACCTCTTCAAAAACCTCTTTATACACCTCCTCATATAAACGTCTTCATACACCTCTTTATAAACCTCTTCATAAACACCTCTTTATGCACCTCTTAATGTACACCTCTCATAAGCACGTCTTTATACACCTCTTTATACACCTCTTTATACAACTCTTTATACAACTCTTCATATACACCTTTTTATGCAACTCTTAATATGCACCTCTTCATATAAACGTCTTCAAACACGTCTTTATACACCTCTTCATACACGTCTTTATACTCCACTTTTTATAAACGTCTTCATGCACCTCTTCATACACCTCTTCATGTACACCTTCTATATACACGTCTTCATACACCTCTTTAATTCACTCGTCATGAAACACCTTTTCCTCCACCTCTTCCTCTACCTCTTCACACTCATGTCTCCATTACACCTCTCAACCGCGTAGGGCTTTGGTCTGCATGTATGGGGAGCAGCAGCACACCCCACTGAATGGCTGGTGCCTATGAAGCCTACTGGGTACGTTTGGTATTATGAGTCATGTAGTACACCACCAGTGCAGGTCAAGGCTGGTGCCTATGAAGCCCACTGGGTACGTTTGGTATCATGAGTAAAATAATGCACCAGGCTAGTCCAGCACTCAGGCCTTTCAGTCCTGCATGTGTTGGGAGCAGCGCCCAATGTGTATCATTTTGTATTGTTATCTACCCCCCTCCCCCCCCCCCCCCCACACACACACACGCATCCCTTCCCCCCCCCCCCCCCTCCCCCCCCCCCCCCTCCCCCCCCCCCGCCACAACACACACATACCCCCACACACCACACCCCACCCCACCCCCACCCCTACCCCCCACCCGTACCCAATCACCCCCCCACCCCCCACCCCAAACTCCACCCACAAACCCATACCATATACACCCCCGGCTCACCCCCCCACCCCCCCCATACCCCCACCCCCCACCCACCACCACTCCTCTCAATCCCCCCCATCCACACCTAACCCCCCGACCCCCCCACCCCCCACCCCCACCCTCCTTAGGCTGGACGACAATGGCTGTTGGTGGAACATCAGACGAAGGCGACCCAGGCTACCTGGACCTAAACACACACACATAAATACCCACCCCATACCCCACCCAATCGGCCCCCCACCCCCCCCACCACACCGACCCAGTCACCCCCCTCGACTCCCCCACACATCCCACCTAAATGCCCACCCCACAAACCCTATCACCCCCGAACCCACCCCACCCAATCACCCCCCACCCCCCACCCAATCACCACCCCCAACCCACCCACCCAATCACCTCCACCACCCCCACCCCTTCAGGCTGGACGACAATGGCTGTTGGTGGGACATCAAGACGAAGGGGCGACCCAGGCTACCTGGGAGTGCTGGTCTACAAGGGGGAGCAGAAGGCGGCAGGTATGCATTCATGAGCACTTGATGGGCGTGTGTCCATGTGTGTGTGCATTGTGTGTGTTGCATGGTGCATGTGTGTGTGTTTGTGTGTGTGTGCATGTGTGTGTGTGTGTGTGCATGTGTGTGCATGTGCGTGTGTGTGTGCATGTGTTGTGTGGGTGTCGCATGTGGTGCATGTGTGGTGTGTGGTCATTTTGTGTGTGCATGTGCATGTGTGTGTGGTCATGTGTGTGTGCATGTGTGTGTGTGTGCATTGTTGTGTGTGTTCATGTGTGGTTGCTGTGTGGCATGTGTGTGTGTGCATGTGGTTTGTGTGTGCTGCATGTGGTGTGGTGTTGTTTTGTGCATGGTTGTGTGTGTGCGTGTGTGTGTGTGTGCATGTAGTGTTGTGCATTGTGTGTGTGTGTGGGGTGTGTGTGCTTTCTGTGGTGATGGTGTGTTCATGGTTGTGTGTGTGCATTGTGTGTGCATGGTTGGGATTGTTCATGGTTGTGGTGTGCATGTGATGTGTGATGTGTGTGGTGTGTGGAGTGTGGTGTGTGCATGTGTGTGTGCATGTGTGTGTGTGTGCATTTTTGTGTGCATTTGTGTGGTGTGTTCATGTGTGTGTGGTTGGGCATTGTGTGTTGCATGTGTGTGTGTGGTGTTCATGTGTGGTGTGGGTGTGCATGTGTGTTGTGTGTTAATGTGTGTGTGCATGGGTGTGTGTGTTCCATGGTGTGTGTGTGCATTTGTGTGTGCATGTGCATGTGTGTGCCATGTGTGTGTGCATGTGTGTGTGTGCATTTGTGTGTGCATCGCATGTGGCTGCATGTTGTGTGGTGCATGTGTGTGTGGTGCATGTTGTGTGTTCATGCATGTGTGTGTGTGTGCATTTGTGTGTGCATGTGTGTGTTGTGGTGTGTGCATTTTGGTGGGTGCATGTGTGTGTGTGTGATTGTTTCATTGTGTGTGTTGTCGTGTGGGTGGGTTGTGTGTGCATGTGCGTGTGTTCATCTGTTGTGTGTGGCATTTGTGTTGTATTGACCCAGCTACCTGGAGTAGGCTGGTCTACTAAGGGATCAGGCAAAGGCTGCAGGTTGGCACAGAGCAGGTTAATATGTAAGATTATCAGCATTTTATCAGGTTATATGTAGGTATACTTGTAGAATTAAATTATCATGTGGGCATGCGAACTCAGGGCCCCGTCGCTTTAAAAGATTTGTTTGGGGTTTTCTAGTTTCAGATCAAGTGCTTTTTTCTTTTAAGCTCTTCCTAACAGCTGGGGTCAAGTCCCTGTTCGCCTATTTGGCCTTACCCTGGACTCGTAAATTCATACGTTAATGCAGGTTATTTATGGCGAGTTATAACATCGTTATAATGTGCACCTTGCGATGTGTTTTGTATGTGCTTAAACTCTGGTTGTGAGAGTGCATGGTTATGATTTTCATAAGGAATTCTATTACACATCACAAACAAAAGCAAATAAATGAGAAAATAACATAAAAAAAAGAAAATGAAAGTTAATTGCTTGCTAAATGTGAAGTATAGGATTTGTTTTAGTATGAGGCAAAGGCGAAGGCATAACCTCCAATTTGCCTCATTTTTTCGAGCCCAAATACAGGGTCCTAGGGGTCAGAGCCCCTGTGCCAAGGGCTGGAAAAGGGGAGGCGAGCCACTTAGGTTGGGTAAGCGTTCCGCTCTATGGTAGTTTAGCCGAAGGTTTCATGAGCCCAGAAAATGAAGCCCTGATTGAAGGAATAAGTATGCGGGCAATTAGGCGCTGGCTGCGTACTAGGAGCATAAACTGCTGAAGCTATGCATACTGGGTGTGGATAGATGATTTTTTCCAGATTTTTCGATTTTGTGTTTTTGTTGTTTGTATTGTCTTTGTATTTTGTATCGTATTTTATATTGTTAATATGGTTTGTTATGTAATGTTTTTAGCTTGCTTTATATGCCTCCATTGCGAGCTCTAATTGCCTGCTATTGTTTGGTGTTTTTATAGTTTTTATAGTCGCTGTGTCAGTGCTGCTTCATTTTTTTGTTGTGTTTTTTTAGACTGTTGCTATCGTTTTAGTTTTTTATCGCCTCACTCGTGTATTGCTCATGGTTTATTCATTTTGCCTGTTTTATGTTGCATGCTTATGTTTGTGTTTACCACAGATTGTCAGATTGTTTCCTTGCATATAGACTGTGGAGTTTTATTGAATGAGTTTTTTATATTGAGCAGAGGCAGGAGGGCGGCAACGAAGTGTCCAGGGACCAGTGCCGCAGAAGTAATCAGCCGAGAGGGGGGGGGGGGGGGGGGGGGGGGGGCATTGTTGTTTTGAAACTTGAAAGTTTTTTGGCTTCATGGTTCTAGGCCCCTCCAGGGACATATGCGTTTTTAAGCAGCTTTTTTATTGTCTGTTTAAGGGCCATTCAGGGCCAAGCTTTTTTTAGTTACTGGCGGGATGGGTGGGGTGGGTGGGGTGGGGTGGGGTGGGATGCGGATTTTCGCGTTTGCAGAAAAATCGAAGTTTGAAACATGGCCTCATTAAATCCTCGGAACATTCCTCTGGTACTAACACCCCGTGGCCAAAAACCTCAACAAGTTTGTGCAATAATGAAAAAAAATGTATTTGCACAGGCCTCAAGCCGCAGCATGGATCTAAAAACAGTCACCACACAACAGAACCCTCTGTGTGTGTGGGGGGGGGGAGTGGGTGTGTGTGTGTGTGTGTGTGTGGGGTGGTCTATTGTTTGTGTGTGTGTTTGTGTGTGTTTGGGCGGGGGCGGGTCTGTGTGTGTGTGTGTGGGGGGGGGGGGGTCTGTGTGTGTTTTGTGTGGTGGGTTTGTGGTGGTGTGGGCGGGGGGGGTGGTGTGTGAGTGTGTGTATGCGTGTGTGTTGAGGGGGGGGTGGGGGGTCCTGGTGTGTGTGAAGTTGGGTGGTTAAATGTAGTGCTGGAAAAAGGAAATGACGACAAGATAGTTGCACTCAGCATAATTCGTATAGGTCTTTTGGTTGGCAACTTAGGATGGCAATTCGGCGATATGTTGCCTACTTGCAGATTTTATCTTGGTGTTGAGGTGTGTGAGTGGTTGTGTGTGGTGTGTGGGGGGGGGGGGGGGGGGGGGGGGGGGTTCTGTGTGTGTGGTTGTGTGTGGGGGGGCGTGGGCGGTCTGTGTTGTGTATGTGTGTTGGTGGTGGGAGTGGGGTGGGTGTGGGGTTGTGTGTGTTGAGCTTTGTATATGGATTAGAACTTTGCCAACATTCAGAGACACATCAAAACAGAATATTGAACTGATTCCAGGACGGTTGCCGTACACCCTCATGTTGCGGTTATGGCTCCTCTAATGTATGGGGTGTATCCCCCTTGCATTTTTTGGCGGAGCCCGCGCGCCTCTTCAGGGGGCGGGGGAGCCGCCGGTTAACCGTTGTCCTTTGTGCGACAAAAAATTGAAGGCCTGACAGCGTCGGCCCAACTGGTCTCTCCTAACTGGCTTGCGGTCAGTCTCCTCCTAGCCCATTACTGTTGTTTCCATTGCAAATAACATCACTCCCAAAGGGCATCCGTAATAAGAAATGAAATAAGGCAATCGAATAAAGTGAAACTTATGTAAACCGAAGTAAGGGGCGTGCGGGCATACGTTCGAGCTTGTATTATAGGGTGGCTCATGAAAAGGTGGACTCATGATACTACCTTTGCCGTCTATCTGCCGCGGTGCTTGAGGAGTCGCAACGACGTTAATTCCGCCAATTTCCCGGCGGTGCTTTTGCGAAGTGGTCCCTGAGAAAGAAGTGGTTCCCTGAGAAGAAGTTCCTGAGAAAAGAAGTGGCCCTGAGCAAAAATTATGCATTTTGCACATTGATGCACATATCACAATGTTGACAATATTGAATGACATTGTTACACATTGATGAAAATGTTACACATTGATGACATATGTTTTACACAGTATTGATGACATGATGTTATCACACTTGATGAACATGGTTAACATATTGATACACATGTTTAACACATTGATGACATATGTTACACATTGATGACATATGTACACATTGATAACCAGAATGTTTACACATTGATGACACATGTTTAAATTGATGGCACAATACATCATTGATGACATATGTTACACATCGATGACAAGCTGTTACACATTGATGACTATATGTTAACATTGATGACACAGTTCACATTGATGACAAATGTTAACATTGATGACATTTACCATTGATGACTGATTGTTACACAATTGGATGATATATGTTACATACATTTGATGACAATATTTACATCATGATGACAAATATTCAGACATTGATCACAACATGTTACATCCTCTCTGTTTCCAGAGCCCAATTATTGGCTATGTGGTTACACTTAATGATATTTGTAACACATTGATGGCACGATGTTACAGCCCACTATGTTGACACCGATTAACGTTGATAGTTACACACTCTGTTTCCAGAAGTCAATTGATGCATATTTAGCACTTAATGATATTTGTAACACATGATGATTACATGTTACACCATCATGTTACACATACCGTGAACTTACATCTTCTTTTCCAGAGCCCAATTTGATAATGCCTGATTCAACATAAGAGCTTGGTGAGACATTCAGTTGTGATTTTGTGGTTAAAGCAATATTTGGGTTTGGGTGGTTGGGTTTGGGTTGGTTGTAGGGTGGGTTGGTGGGTGGGTTTGGGTTGGGTGTTGGTGTTGCGGGTTGAGTGGATGGGGGGCGTTGTGGTTGGGGATAGGTGGATTGGGTGTTTTTGGGTTGGGGTGGTTGGGGTTGGGTCGGGTTTGGGGTTGAGTGGGTGGGTTGGGGATGTGTTGGGGGGTTGTGGTTGGGGGTGGTTGGGTTGGGGTGGGGTTGAGTGGTGGTGGGGCTTGGGTGGTTGGGAATAGGTGTTGGGGGTGTGGTTGGGCGCGCTGGGGGTTGGCGTTGAGTGTGGCCTGGGGCTGGGTAGGTTGGGGGTTGTGGTTGAGGGTTGGTTGGGGGGTTGTGGTTGGGGTTGGGGTTAGTGGTGGTGGGGCTTGGGTGGGTTGGGATAGGTGGTTGGGGGTTGGTCGGGTGGGTGGGTTGGGGGTGTGGGGTGAGTGGGTGGGTGGGGCTTGGGTGGTGGGGTACGGGGTTTGGTTTGAGTGGGTGGTGGCATTGGTGGGTGGGGATAGGTGGGTGGGGGGTTTGTGTTTGGGGTTGGGTGGTTTGGGGTGGGGTTGAGTGGGTGGGTGGGCTTTGGTGTGGTTTGGGGATCAGGTGGTGGGGTTTGTGGTTGGGGTTGGTGGGTTGGGGGTTGGGGTTGAGTGGGTTTGGGTGGCTTGGGTGGGTTGGGATAGGTGGTGGGGGTTGTGCTGGGTAGCTGTCGTTGGGTTGGTTGGGTCAGGGGGGGTGGGTGGGGTTTTCGATGTATTGCTATTGTGGTTATCCATGCGAGTATTTGGATGCATAGCATGGTGTTTAATAATTTTGTATTGCCGTCGACTGGTTATGCTGTGTTTGGTTTGACTGTGTTGAGTATAGACTGTGTGTTATTTTACAAGTAATGTATTGATACAGTCTTGCATACAACAGTTTGCATACAATAGTAATGCATCATTCACTGCAGGTTATCTTATCAAATCAACGAGGCCTTCGGCCGCAATACCCTGCTTTGAATCATTCTGCATGGTGCACAAACAGTATCTTATTGTATCAGGACCTAATGTATGTGCGTGTATGTTGTTTGTATGTATGTGTATATCGCGTTATCTATTTCTGTGTGTATGTACGATGTATGTAATGACGTGTTGTGTGCGTGTATATGTGTATTTTTGTTTATTTGTGTGTATGTGTATGTGTGTATATGTATATGTTTGTGTATGTATGCGTGCGCATGTATGTGTGCACATGAAAAGGCCCTCTGAAAAAGGCCCTCTCCGCTCTCGCCAGTTGCCCCCAACATCGATTATCCATTCACCAGTCAACCCGTAGCAAGCAACCTTGGACTCTCCCTGATATTGTAGTGTGTGCATGTGTTTGTATGGCGTGTGTGCTTGTATGTGTAATGTTATGTGTTGTGTATGTATGACATGTGTCCATGTTGTGAGTGTATGTGTGAACATGAACATTCTCCTCTTCTCTCCATTGCCCCAACATCATCATCCACACCCGGTGCAACCCGAGAAAAGCAACCTGGAGCTCTCCCATGATATTCGAGGAGATCTGGTTGGTGGAGACTGAGCGAGGGGCGTCATAGGAGAAGCCTGACCTGAGACAACCTGCCGCTGGTACAATTGCAAAGCAGGCATCCGTGTGATTGATGTGTGGTGTGTAAATGTGGGTGTTTGTTAATTGAGTTTGTGTTATAGTGTGAGAGTAAGACCTGCAACAAATAAACCCAATCTTTAC
>JAJSRW010001904.1:0-32189 GCA_022414725.1 Microglena sp. YARC
TGCTGGTTCGATGCGGTGCGTGTGCCTGCGAGCGGCACGCTTCCCCCCAGTTCCCGCCATTGGTCTCTTGGTTGCTTGTTTGCGGTTCTATTGCCATTGGATTGCGGGAGCTTGACTGTTTGTTTTTGGACAAGATCGTCCATTGAAGCCAATGTCCCCTGCTATGCAACAGGAAGACAATGAGAATGGTTGTGTAGGCGGAATGAGTGGTCGATTCTCGATCATTATTCTTACAACGTCGCTTTTTACAGCAATATCACTCTTGCTTTCGTACATCTCGTAGCCTCGCGCACAGGATTTCGTCACGTTTTCTTGGGGTCCGCGCATAAAGTTCTGCCGGGAGGTGCGGAGAGAGATGAGTGTGGCTTAATTCGGATGTCTCCTACTCTCTCCCCCTCCTAGTCCGAGCATGGACTCGATCCGCTCCATGGTGGATTTACCCTCCCCCTCCTCCCCGCTTCCCGTACGTGGATGGGGGAGGAGGTCGTGACCTTCCCTTGACTATCATTAGGGTTGTCATGGATGTCGTGCGTTCGCCTTGTGTGAACTGTCGCATGAGGTCAGGGTTTGCGCATTCATGAATCCCAAGATCGGGCATGTTGCTAGAGCGGAACCATCGAGTTCTTGTCGTGGAACTGAGCCCGCGCCACCTCCTACCATCATCATGCGGTTATCTCCGGGGCCAATCTTGCCTTGCCACCGGGGTACTTCAAAAAGGCCAAAGAGCTCCTCGAACACGTCATCCTGTTAGTCGGTCCAAGCGTTCTCGTTGAATTGAATCAGACCATTCCGCTCAGCTTAACTTCGAAAGGGTCGAACTTGTTGTTCATAATAAAATTATTATCCGGGTTGACACAGGCCACGAGCTATGCCGCCTCTGGAAACGAGACGCTTCACGTCTATTGTCCGTTCTGCTTCAGACACTCGTACTCTGCCTCCCCCATATTCTCTAGCGCGGTCGTTCACGGTGTAGCGCACGGGAAGGATGTGCGCCTTCTGTCCATACGGTCCAATCGGTAAATGAGCTGCTTCAGATTTTTCGGTCTCATCCTCTCTCGTAGTTTGTTGTAGCCTCGTCTCCGACTATCATAAGAGCTTGCACGACCGCCCCCGCCTGAGCCCATATGTGTTCGTCGTGGTTCCTACTACGCGAAGCTTTTGATCGAGATGAGACGCATCAAAATTCCGACATAATGCCTACAATCGTCGTCACTGCTGACTTGATTTATCAGCAAGACCCCCCCCGATGGCTAGGAATATTGTCGTTCATAAACCGACTGCGTCATCAGACTGGTTGATGATTTGTGTACATCGGGCGAAGGCTTTTCGTGTGTGTCATTCGATCAGTTCGTTCTACACGTCTGCATCTCCTCCATATCGTCAACGGACATGGAGCCACGAGATAGTCCGGAGGGGGAATACTTACTAGGTTGGCTGATATACACCTGTTGTGGTGGTGGTGGTGTCGGCTGGTGGTCTGGTGTGCGTTGTACGCCCGTTATCGGTTCCTGCGAGTTGTGCCACCAGACTGATATGCGCACTGCGGGGGGGTGCATACTGTTTCGATTCGAAGTTCTCGATTTGCAAAAACGGTCAATTCACCTGAAAAAAAACATCCCCCCTATGTACTTGTCTATTTTTGTTGCTCGACACTAACAGTATCCCCTCCCCGGATATTCCCCCCGCCTCGTTTTTACTGTTTTATAAGCTTCTGGAGACCGAAAACACCCCACGTGCACGCGAGAACAAATTTCTAATGCATGGTTTCAACAAGTTGGCGTTGTCGGATCCTTTGAATGGATCCCATGGAGATGGTCACTATCGCGATGGGTGAAATTTGCCCACCACGAGCCATTGGTCAGAAACTCGCGTTCATGTGGATCGATCTCGACGACCAATGGCGTGGCGGAGGATCTGTGACCCGTGGATCATGCTAGTTGATCCTCGAATAGACGCCTAGACCAGAAGAATACACATGGAACATTAGCCTCAGCAATGACCCGCGATGAGCAGTCTGTAGGCAAAGTTCGTATGGCACTCCTATGTTACTTCTTTTGCCGTATATAGCCCTTGTTAAGAGCTTTTTTAAGCGTTGTAGGCTCATTAGCCTTCAATAGAAAGGGTGAGCAACACACATGATGAGTCATGCTACGTAGCGAAGCGACTAGTGCCCGACTTTTCGCTACTACTGCTGGAGTTTGGCTGCTCGACATCTTTCAACCCCAAAAGGGGGGACGATGTCTGATGGCGTTGATGGATGTTTGAGGATGGTGCCATTATGTTTTTCTTAGTGTTAGCATTCATACATATATATCGTACACCGAACTTTTTTTAAGTCACTCAAGTGGCGGATGGTGGTATTCCTGGACGTCGTTGTTGTTTTCGCAGTAAGACGAGGGGAGGTCCACTCCCATCACAAACTTGGCATTGGCGCGCACGAAACTCGCCCAAA
Organism: Microglena sp. YARC; assembly: GCA_022414725.1. Lineage (NCBI taxonomy): Eukaryota > Viridiplantae > Chlorophyta > Chlorophyceae > Chlamydomonadales > Chlamydomonadaceae > Microglena > Microglena sp. YARC. The sequence continues at coordinate 2,453 of JAJSRW010001904.1, forward strand.
AACGACAATCCCGGTTGTGCGCCTCTGGGTATCTGAGCGTGGTCTTGTGTTAAAAATAAATCACGCACGACATCGAGAGTTTTCAGGTGGTCTTCTCGCTTGAAAAGTCTCCTTTGGCGAGGCGCCTTGTCCGTGTAGTCGGCAGTACTTTCCTTGTACTCTCCATGTCTTTCCAAGTCCAAATAGCTTCACGTACGGGATCTCTATGTACAGCTCGGTCAATAGGGGGTGAGTCGTGCCGCCTACGGCAGGAAGGATATCATCACAGTTGAACGCTCTCACTGAGCTCATCCTTGGCCGGATGGAATTCTGGTGAAGGCAAGTGGAGCCAAAAAAACGTTATCACGCGCGTACAGCGATGATCGGACAGCCTTGATGGTACGACCTGTTGGTGCGTCTTAGAGATGCACCCCATCTCGGCTGAGAGAGCTTTTGCGCCCAGTGGAGAAGCATGTCTTCCTCTTCACACAGTGGTCGAATTCGAAAGAGGGCACGATGCGCCGACCACCTTGATGCTACACGGAGTTGGAATCGCCAAACAAGAACCTGAGAACCTCATTGCCAAAGCTAGAATCCCGGGCACCCTTCCACTCTGGACTCGTGCCGTGGATATTCACCTGGTTGGATCTGGATCCAAAGGTGCGCGTTCGGGGGAGATGCGCGTGCGAGGTACTTCACGGCGACCCTGTACGGTCTCTCCAGACACCACTTCTGTACGGCTTGGATCGGCCCGCGCGATTTCTAGAGCGATGTTCCGATTTGATCTCCCGGGTCCGATGAAGATGGGAAGTTTTTCGTTAAGCGCGGAACAAAACATGAAATGGGGAGAACCTGCCAACTCATCAATCAAGTTCACCCACCCTCGTAGATGAAGCCGTCCGAATGAAAAAGACGTACATCCACCAGCTGACATCGGGACTTCATCTTCTGGAAATCAGAGGCGATGCGTTCTTAAAGGTGGGGACTGTCGGTGGCGCCAAATTCACCTGCATCTGTATGCTTGTCTAATCGTGGCGGTGCTCGGCGATGGGAAAGTCGAGTCGGAAGGTACTTCGCCGCCACGGACGTCATCCTCCCCGCTCGCTTCATTTTTCATAGGGCACGTAAGTATCAGTGGGGCAAGTAAGATAGTCACCCACCCATTTGAACGAGGAAGATCATGCTCGTCTGCGCACTTGGTTCGTCGGAGAAGCTGCACGTCGTACCCAGTGCACAAGTATACGTGAGAATACCACGAAAGCGGGCGTTGACATGTTGCGTTTGAGTCCTCGCGCTCTCCAGTCGCAGTGGATTGAAGCGAGCACATGATTCGAAATTGTGTAAAATTCCTTCTGCGTGTCTTTATTCTGGTAGTTAGCGAAAACCTCCTCCCCTTGATGGTGCACACCACGGGCGCCACGTCGTACGATCTTTGGTGCACAACGTTGTCATCTGTACCTCACGGCGTAGTAAGCACTCTCCCCCATGTTGTAGCGTACGGTATTCCCATTTGGTGTTAGGCTATGTGTGAGGGGATGTAGCATGAGCAGGTTGCGTGAGACCTTGTTGCGCGTTGTTCGATGCTTCGTGTGGTGAGGAAGCGAGCGAACGCTGAACATTGTCCCTCGTTCAACCTTGTTCGTTCTCATCGGGTCTACCAATCGTCATTGTCGCTCTTTCACGTTGTTGTACGCCTATCGACGTTTCGAAGATTGGTAATTTTACTGCGGCGCCTGAAGGCTTTCCGTGGTGGTGCCTGTGCGGTAGTAGAGGAACTCGAAGCAAGGTTTTTGGGGGCAACCGATGCGTATGTTTTCGGGACGCCGACGCTTTCTTGTCAAAGACAGCCCCGTGCGCTGCTTCGCAGCAACCGGTCTATTACACTATCGTTTCCCCGGTATCGGGTGTCGTTGTCGTCCTCCTCCATGCATAGTTATTCAGTGGTCGGCAGGCAAGATCCAAGCATCTCGTTCGCCTTTTTGCAGGATATGCGTTGCGAGCCTCTGATGACGTCGCACGCTGCTCCGCCAGGTTGATCTCGTTCCTCCAAGCGGATGACGATGACTCATTTTCCGAGTCTTCGGAGAGCGATTCATGGCGTGACGGCCGTGAATTCGATATATACATTTGCACGCACAATTATCAGTGAACACGATCGGAGTGCAGGACCGCACGCCAATGTAGCTGGGTCCACCCGATGCGTTCCTGATTCCCCTTGTACACCAATTGAGGTGGCATGGTATGTCCAATGGCAGAGATACTTGACGATGAACCGACGATTGCTGAGTACAGCGAAGTACCGCCACTTGTCGGCGGACGAGGAATTTTGATTGGTTTGAGTTCCTCCCATGTTTTTTTGTGTACTGTAAATGGTATTTTTTCCCCCCGTGTTGAGGACCTTGGCTCATCGGTTTGGTTTTTGGGATTCCACCATTTTCATGTGTTTCTTGTCAATAACACAATGACAAGATCCGGTGTGTCCTTATAAGGAAGATTCCCCTTGTCAAAATCGGGTAGGCAACATCGAGCCTACGGGGTGCAACGTATTTGGCAGGCGACGATAAAAATAAGACATGGAAAGGCTGACACGCGGTGCATTTTACACAAGTCGGGTCTATCAAGAAGCAGACAAGGCAGATGGGAACTGCGTTTTGCTACATGCATTTCCTATGTGGGAGTCTCTGCGTGAAAATGGAGCAGCTTTGAGTACATCGAGGAACGGATAAGATCTCGGCGTACTTGTCAAATTACGCTAAGTTTTCTGACGATGTGGTGGAGATTGGCTTTGCGACGCCGCGAATCCCGTGACAACTTTCAGCGTTACATCGGAAAACGAAAGGTCAAAGACTCTTCTGGGCGGGTATCAAGCGGTTGCATGATGAAAGAACTTCCTGATATGAAGTTGCGTGGCCTACGAATCTGCCATCACGAAACTGAAGCCTTCTGGAACGGGGCAGAAGTTGCAGTTTCCCACTGGGGCCATGTTCGCATCGTGTAAAAGAATTTTCAAAGAGGACGTTTCTGTGACAGATGAGTTCAAAAACGACTCTTATGTCGTGGGAGAACGGGTAAAGAAAAAAGAACGTGTTTACAAGATCCAAGCGTTTGTTCAGCAGACGTGAAGCTTAGGTTGGTGGTGAACTTTTTGGTCACACGAAATCGAAAAACGATGCCAAAGGTCGCTGATTGCGACCACTTAGGGGTAAGGTTTGTACAATTAAACGTAAAGGCGCACAGAGAAGCACAGGAGGGGTGCTCTCTCCACTTCCCTTGTCGATTCTCAAAAATCGAATCTAGCGAGTACCAGAGGTACGAGGACTGCGATTCTCTCCAGAACATGCATTTACTCGGACCGGGATCGCTCTTCTGCTCTCACACAATCGCAAAGGTTGCACTGCATGGAATTGAATGGCGACTACAGTCAACGGAATACTAAAATGAAACCGCTTTGTGTACGGCACACTTACGGTGTAACTAATGGTGTAGAAAATCCACGAGGCAGTGGAACACCAATACGATTTTGAATCAACAAATTGCAAGATGTTAACGAGAATATCGTGGTTCTTTTTTAGATCACGGCTCTCCATCCTGCAGACTTCGTATTGTTCTTTTGTCGGTTACTTTCGAGAGTGTCCATTGAGGGACCAGCCGCACTTAAGCGATCGCCCTCTTCCCCGTACCGTGGCCCAAAAGAACACGGGGTCTTTGTTGATGTGCAATGCGTCATGAAAGGAGGTTTCTTTGCTGGACGGGCCATTTTGTAGGACCATCCACTCATACACTATAACGTCTGTCGACGCCTTATACCGTTTATTGGGGATGTTTCATTTTACTGTTTCCGCCGACTGTAGGACGACCTCTTCCATTTACCCACAAGCAACTCTGTTGGAGAGGTTCCTTTTCCCCCTGGGGGGAGTTTGAAGGAACTTCTCGTACGCCACCTTGAGTGCGCCGACAGAGTCGGCCATGCACTCAGGCACGTTTTCCACCTGAAATGACTGCCTTGCAAACAGTCTGAAGAATTGTGACTGTTGCGTCTTGTGCGATCTTACCCTTGTCCTTCTTCTGCACTACACCGAAGATATTCGTCTTATTGACGAACTCCTCGATAGTGTCGGAGTCTAGGCGTGTATGAGTGTAGTACCCTCCACAATAAGTGGAGGTCCCACTGGAGTGGGCAGGCGGACTGATGCGTAGCAGCTTCGATTACCTGTTGGTAATCAGCAGCTACTTTATCGATTTGTGCAATGCGAGCAACTTCTTTTTCAGCGGATGCCTTGTCGACATCTGCCTTGTAAGCAGATACTTCGTCAAACAAAATGCCTTGTCAAGTATAAATGCTTTGTAAGCAGAGAAAGCTGCAATGCTTTCGTAGTCCTCTGGGAGGTCGACTTCAGCAGCTTTCTTTGAGACCAACTGCAGTGTCAGAAGCTGCATTGTGAGCAGCATCCTTGGCAGCAGCCGTAGCGACGGCAACCGGGGAGAAGCATAGCTTGGAGAGGTTCCTTTCTCCCCTGGGGGGAGTTTGAAGGAACTTCTCGTACGCCACCTTCAGTGCACCACCGAAGAGAGTCGGTGAGGCAAATCCGGAATGATTTCAATAGAAACCACTTTGTCGCAAACATTCTCGAGTTCAGAGACTGTTGCCTTCGAAACGATCTTCTTTCTGTTAATCTGGAGGAAACCAATGATACCCGTCTTATTGACGAATTCATTGATGATCTGTGTAGAAGTTGAAGAAGACATGATGGTGTTTCAATATTTTTCAATAGTTGGTTGTTGTCATCTTAAAGGAATTAAAAAGTCGTCAATTTTTTTTTCACAAATAAATTTTGAAATAATGAGTGGATTGGTCCGTCCAACAAAGTTCTCTCAACACCCAGCGAAATGTGTGCGTTTCGAAAGCCGTATATATGTTTCCAATGAATAATAATAAATTGTTGACCTAATGACTGATCAGGTAAAGATTGTCGGATGTGAATGATTTGCAAGATGATGTCGTCAATGCGGGCGCTAGTAGCAGTGATGATGTGAATGATTTGCAAGATGATGTCGTCGATGCGGGCGCTAGTAGCAGTGATGAATGTGAATGATTTGCAAGATGATTCGTCGATGCGGACGCTAGTAGCAGTTGATGATGTGAATGATTTGCAAGATGATGTCGTCGATGCGGACGCTAGTAGCAGTGATGATGTGAATGATTTGCAAGATGATGTCGTCGATGCGGACGCTAGTAGCAGTGATGATGTGAATGATTTGCAAGATGATGTCGTCGATGCGGACCGCTAGTAGCAGTGATGATGTGAATGATTTGCAAGATGATGTCGTCGATTGCGGACGCTAGTAGCAGTGATGATGTGAATGATTTGCAAGATGATGTCGTCTCGATGCGGACGCTAGTAGCAGTGATGATGTGAATGATTTGCAAGATGATGTCGTCGATGCGGACGCTAGTAGCAGTGATGATGTGAAGAACGACAATTTCGTCGATGAGGTTCAGTATGTGGAGTGATCGCTAAAAACGCTGAAATGAGGAAAGAAAACGCTTTGTTGCCTTCTGACGACAATACGTATCTTGTGGTACCGCAAATGAGGGAATCTTACCAACAGGTGATGTCATGAATGATTTCCACTTCCGGTCAACGAAGTTGTTTTCCCCTGGAATTCCATGGGACCATACGATAGCGTTCCACTCAATGAAGAGGGAGCCCCAAGGAGGACATATGTACCACCCACCGAGTTGCAAGAGAAACAAGGTAACGGTAGTATCGGATACCGAAAGCAACAACAAACCACCGTCATTTTGGATGGCAACAACGGTGTTCTTCGTATTGCGATTGGCCCTAAAGCCTTGGAAAACTGCTCTTCAAACCCGTTTGGAAAACAAGCGATCGTCAAGGAAGAATGCGGAAAAAGCTAAACTCGCTGAAATGAAGAAAGATTTACTTGTTGCCTTCTGACGACGATACGTATCTTGTGGTACCCGCAAATGAGGGAACCTTACCAATCCTTGATGCCATGAAGGTTTTCCACTTCCATTAAACCAAGTTGTTTTCAATTGGAATTCCATGGGACCATACAGATAGCGTTCCACTCAATAAAGAGAAAACCCAAAGAGTTGCACGACAACAAGGCCGCTGAAGTATTGAAAAAACCGAAAAAGCAATAACAAACCACCGTCATTTTGGCGGGCAGAAACGGTGCAACTCGATCGCGATTAGACCTGGTTTCTTGGACACTAACTCTTCAACCCGTTTTGGAAAAAAGAAGAGATCGTCAAGGAAGAACGCGGAAAAGAAGAAGGTCGGATATTTGTGGCCTTGCAAAAGGGGGGTACGGTGGTGTTCTTGGAGCATGCCCCAGAAGAAGACGTTGAAAGAATCGATGAATGACAACTTTTGTATATTTCCGGTTATTGACGATCCTCTATCCAAGTCACTTTTGGATGCACGTGTTTCTTCGAGTGCTCGATTGGACGAGGCTGAACTTCTTCGCTGCATATTGGATGTGAGGCTATCGTTGCGCATCTTGCGTAATGAGCAGACTACAGTGTCCGACTTTGATGGCAAGGCTGTATGTGTTTTTCTACTTTCATGCACCGGCGCGTGACCTCCAAAATCTTCTACTACAATCGAAGAGCTCTATGCCGCATTTGTGGAATACAATGCTAAACAACATGTTGATGTCTATCAATGCTCTTTTCACTCCTGAAAAAATGTCTGAGGTTTTAGGTTACTTAAATTTACGGCCTTCCAAACCTGATACTCAGTAAGACATCGGGTACATTTTTTGCCAAACATCTTTGAGACGGTCCTCGAAGAGGGCCTCGTACATGCATCGCCACTTGTACGCAAAGGAGATTGAACACCCTCCTCCCATCGTACGCCCCGCCCCCCAGCACGTGGCCAGTAAGCATTTGGATGGATCATGTGGGCATCTCCGGGACCAAGTTATTTCGAGCTTCAGATTGTGAGCGGTCGAATGTGTTTTGGTATAAACAATAACATGTGTGATACAATTAAATTGTTATTCATATAAAATTTGTGGTGTTTTCGCGATGAAGGTCATTGGTCGTGACGGCTCGGTCCGTCCTGTTTCGTTCGACGCCAAATCAAGGAGCGCATTCTTCGTTTGATTATCCGATTCATGCGCCGACCTGGGTCGCCAACGTAGATGTGGACTGCATCGTCATGCAGACGATCGGCGGCATGTACGACGGAATCACCACGTAAAAAGCTTGACGACCTGTCCGCCCGGCTGTGCGCGACGCTGCAAAGCGTGCACTACGCTACGACACGGTCGCTGCATGCATCGCGATGTCGAACCTGGCGAAGCGCGTGCGGTACACGATGTCGTCCCACGGATATAGCGAGGTCTCCTTTTCTCAGAAGACGGCGTTCCTTTCGAATCACGGTGGCATCCGTTTTGATGCCCAGTACCTCGAGTTCGTGTCCGATAACGCAGACGCCCTGAACGCGATGATCGTCCCTGACCGCGACGCTCGTCGACATGGCTACTTTGCATTTCGAACCATGGTTGTGTCCTTCCCGGATGAAGCTGGTGATCGAGAGTCCTCAAGACATGTGTTGCGTGTTGCGATCGCCATAAACGACCCGTCGAAAAGCCGGCCTCTCTGATTTTGCCAACGCATCCAGAGGTGCTACGACGACATGTCGTTGGGGTGTACACGCACGCGACACCTACTTTGTTCAACGCGGGTACCAAAGAACGCCCAGTGCAGCAGTTGTTACTTGCTGGGTACGGAGGACTCGATGGACGGTATTTGGACGACACCAAGAACAGTGCTATGATATCCAAGTGGGCTGGCGGCATTGGTGTTCAATGTATCGAAACGTTTCGCGCCCGTGGCTCTCGTATCTTAGCACGAACGGCGTGTTTGGACGGCAATCGTCCCGATGATGAGGTGCTACAACGACATGGTGCGCTACTGCAACCAGGCAGGTCGCCGCAAGGGGAGCATGGCTGCTTACCTTGAGCCATGGCATGCTGACGTGTGGGAGTTTGTCGAGTTGCGTCGCAAACTGTTCTGAGACGGAGCGTGCTCGGGACAATTTTCATAGCTTTGTGGGTTCCTGACGAGTTCATGCTTCGTGTTGATAGCGACTCGGAGTGGTACCTGATGTCTCCTGTCGTGTGCCCTGACTTGATCGATGCTGTCGGCGAACGTTTTTCGGAGTTGTACAAACGAGCACGTGCGTAATAAAAGCGCTACATCCGCAGCATGCCTGACACGTACGCTTTGGCAGCACATCAATTTTCCTGCCAGTTGGAGACGGGTACGCCATATATGATGTTCAAGGACCACGTGAATCGGAAGTGCAACCAGTCCAACATGGGTACAATCCGTTCCTCGAACCTTTGCGCTGAGATCACCGAGTACTCGGACTCGAAGAAGCTACGCTGTTTGCAATCTGGCCTCCATCGCGGTGTCTTCGTTTGTGGTTCATGACGTTGAAGGTGTTGCGATGGGTTGTGGATCACCGAGCTTTGCACGAGTGTGCCAAGAACGTGACTCGCGACCTGAACGTATTGATCGACACTTCCATGTACCCGGTTTCCTGAGACTCGAGAGTCGAAACTTCTCGCTGCGTCCCGATCGGTATCGGCATTCAGGTTTGGGTGACCTGTACTGCATTCTTTGCTTCCTTACGATGAACGAGCGCGCAGTCCGTCTTGACAGCGGAGATCATGGAGACGATTTTACCATGGTGCAATGGAGGCGAGCGCCGAGCTTGTGAGGAGCTCGGCCCTTAACAAGCACTTTGGGACATCCCCTTTGGCTTATGGTCATTTCCAGTTTTGACCTGTGGGGGATGTCTTCGCCAAGTGACCTTTCAGGGACGCTACGATTGGGATGAGATGCGTGACCGCGTGATGCGCACGGGTGTTCGTAACATCTTGCTCACGGCATTGATGCCTATAGCCTCAAACTTCCCAAGATTTTTGGGCAAACAGTGAGAGTGTTTCGAGCCCATCCAGAGCAACATCTTCAAGAGGAAGCACTCTCGCTGGAGAGTCTCTGGTGGTTAACCGCCACTTGATGCGCACGTTGATTAGCAGGGGCATTTGGACGCCTGAGCTTCGCGATCGACTCATGGCTCACGACGGCTCTGTGCAGGACCTCTCCGAGATTCCTGAGGATGTGCGCAAGCTTTACAGGACCGTTTGGGAGATTCCACAACGTTCATCATCGACCACGCTGTTGCACGGGGCCTTTTGTGTGTCAGTCGCAGAGCATGAACCTTTTCATGACGAAGCCCTCCTTCAGCCGTCTGAGCAGCGCTATGATGTACGCGTGGCGTAAGGGTCTGAAGACTGGCATGTACTACTTGCGCACTTCAGGCGGCTGCAGAGGCCCACGCGTGTCAAGTTCGACGCGCCGCGAACCAATACTCCTTTGCCCCAAACGCATGTCGATAGGACAATATGAAGTCTGTTCCCACTGTTTGTGGTGACGAGGTTTTGCGAAAATGTGCTCAGCCTGAATGTGCGTTTTACGTTTAAAGGTTTATCAATGATACAAATAGTATCAGAAAGCAGTCAACGTGCCTTTTTATAGAGTGTAAATGAAATTTCAGTACGTTCCTCCAGTTGAAGAGACCATGGATGCTTGGATTCCACTTCTAGGTTCCAATGTGTACTACAGAGATTTATACGAGATCAACTCATTCCTCGTTGAGGATCCGGCGTCTGAAAAAGAGGACAACGTGTTCGTTCCAACTAGCACGGGTCTCGTCTGTTTGGATGGGGCAGTGGTTTGCACATCGCCAAAAAAAAAAATGGTTCGCAGCCACACAGCAATGATGAGCAAATGGCTTGATTCCTTTTACATCCGCCTTACATAAGCAGGATCAGATTCGTTCTATAGCACAGTTTTAGAATGGGTTTCCCATTGGGCTGAACACAGAAAGAATGAGGGTGGTGGATAGAGCACACATCCCCTCGCTCAATGAGACACTGTCAAATGTGTGGGTTCCAAAAAATCTGAGGATGAAATGCATATGTTTTGAGTGCCCTTTTTTATAATGATATTCGCCTCCGCTACCAGAATCTGTTTACAGATATTTATAGGCATGTCCATGAGGATACCGACTTAACCGTATGGAATGTGGAAATTCCTGCGATTCCAACATTCAGAACCTTTATGAGGCATGGAAAATGGCACTAAGTCTTTTTGGAGCAAACCTAGCCGACTATCTTTCTACTTGTAGAGAAGAGCAAGAGCAGGAAGCCCTGGACTGCTTAGTGGCACCGTAATTTTATTATCCCCTTTTTTTCTTCTTGAGACTTCTCATTTCGTTAGCTTCTTACCTCCGCCACTGTAAAATGGTTGAGTCTGGTCCTGCTCTAAGGGGTTTAATACCTACGCCACCAAAACGGTGGTTGGGAGTTTTGGTTTTGTTTGTCCTCGACACACCCCCCCTGATGTAATGGGGTTTTTTTGCTTTGTGGGTGCTTTTCATCTTTTTTTGTTTAAAGCACAGAGTCTCATATACACCCTCGCGGTGTCAAAGTAGACTTTAACATGTAATTGTAATGTAATGTAAATCGCCAACGTGGTCCGCGACCACCGTGCTCTCCGCCACCTAGAAACAGAAGATTGATGTGGAAGCCTGTGGAGAAGCGGAAGTAGAGCCTGTGGGAAACGGAGTGTGGGAAGTAGAGCCTGCGGAAGTAGAGCCTGTGGGAGGAGTAGAGCCTGTGGGCAGGAGTAGAGCCTGCGGAAGTAGAGCCTGCGGAAGTAGAGCCTGTGGGAGAGAGGAGAGCCTGTGGAAGAGAAGCACTGTAGAGCCTGCGGAAGTAGAGCCTGTGGAAGGAGGAAGCCTGCGGAAGGAGGAACTCACTTTTGAGCTGCGGAGTAGACCATGTGCCAAACAGAATGTGAACACATCACTTTGATGCTGGAGTTAACGACAAAGTGGCTTCCATTGCAGTGATGATGGGGTTGTTGGATCAGGACGTATCTTGTCTGAGCGTCGTGGTATTTCGATATCTTTAGTGTCGATGGGTTTTTTGTTGACGAGGATCAAGTTGTCCGTGTCTTGCTTTGTTGGTTTGCAGGGCTACGTCGGAGTTGGACATTGGACGAGGAGTCAAGGCCCTTGTTTGGGACTGATAAATGTAATCAGGGCTACAGTCGATGCACAAATTTCAAGTCAATGAATGGACGATGGACGTTTTTTGTGTCCACAGTCGGCGGAACAGTAAAACCATGAAACATATATCGCCGTTAGAGATGAAATAAATTTACGACATCGCCGTTAAAAAATTGGCGTTAAGTAAAATGGTCGCTGACTTGGGTGTGTTAAAAACTTCTGTGTTACGAACACAGTCGTTCTACTCTGTGGAGTAGTGGAAGGAATACGCTTTTGGTGTAAATCGAAAACGACTGAATTTGTAAGCAAACTTTTTGAGACGAACAAAGATTTTGTTGAAATTGTTTTTTATTGTCAACTCAATGCACAACCGCAAGAGGTGTTGCATTTAAAAAGTACTCACAATTTACGATTATCAACTAAAACAGTGTATCGTTTCATAAAACTCCCCCCATTGGTTTTTACAAGAAAAAGGAGCAAACTCCGGTGGACTAGTGTGTACAGGGGACTTAGTTCCACTTGTCACTGAATTTTGTAGTAGATACAAGGAATACCAATCAATGCTGGGAAAATTTTAGTATCAAGTTGACGAGATCCAAGTGTTTCTCTAAACGCTGAAGGTCAGATCAGTATCGGTGATGAGTGGTTGTTGTGTCACACTCTCTGAAGAAGCCTCCAAGGTAGCTGAGCGCGACCAGTCGGCTAGGCGAGGGTGTACTGCACCCGTAAAAAAATCCAAGAAAAACACCGAGGTGGCTTAAGCCACCTCTCTTTTCGATGTCAACAAATCGATCAAGCGATACCCCTGGTGCGAGGACTGCGATTCTCTCCCAGAAACCAGACTTTACTCGGACCGGGACCGCTCCTCTGCTCTCACAATCGCAAGGCTGCACTGCATGGAACTGTTGGGTTCTAGGGAGACCGAGCTTCCATTTTCCCGGGTGCAAGGCTGCGTGTTGTTGATGGGCTACAACAAACATGATGGTGTTCCACTGCCCCGTGGATTTCTACACCATAAGGCACACACTCCGGTGTGGCCGTACACTCCAGAAAGCGGTTTCATTTATATGTTCCGTCGATAGTCGTACCACGGGAGCGTTTCAAAGGCTTTACCGACCGTTTCAAGGGACGAGTTGCCGCCATTGACGATTTCTACTCAGAATTTAGAGCCTGCCGGAACGACTCGCTAGCACTAAGATATCAGCACAGCGAAATCACAATTCCGCTCACAGACCATGTTTCGTAACCAGTAAAAATCTGCCGGAGAGGCTGGAAACGCCCTAATTGGATCGGAGGTCGTGAATGGGTCGTGGCGGTTGAGTGGTGGTGAAGAAATTATTATTCTTTTCATAATAAATTTCCATCGTAAGGAACGGATAAGTATCGACAACAACCTCTTATGTATCTGAGTCGGGATCTAAGTTTGGCAATAAGGGACATTGCTTAACAGTCTATCTTCTTTCTCGCGTTCCTGCCTCATCTAATTCATCGTCTTCTCGTCTTTCAGTCGACCCGTCAAGTTTTCTAACCCTTTGTCCTTGCAAGCTCTCCCCAGTTTCTTGTTCTGTAGGGCGTAGTGGCGCTTTATGCAGTCTGTCTTGAGTCCCTTTTTTTCAAAAAGCGCGATGGAAACCACGGAGGTTTGGACACTGTAGACATGTGGACTGACATTCTGAAACGACTGCGTGAATCTGCTGCCCTCCTTCGGATATATCTTCTTCAATCACATCGTCCACTTCTCCATTTGGTCTTTACTGACTCATCGACAACGAAAGGCGAACGTACGTTAACACATCTCCCTCGAGGTGATCGTTGTCACGCCACGTGGACCACCCGGATACATCGTTTCGCAGTCCACGGATCATTCCGCGTTGCTGCTACACGAATCGCTCCTTTGCAAGGTCTCCTCGTGCCTCTATTCCCTCTCCGGGGAAGAACGATCACAAAGAGCAATTGGCAACAATTCTCGATTTAAGATAGTCCCGTTCGACCGCAAGATGCCTACGCGTCCCTTTATCTCGACGTTGTCTGTTGGCGAGAGCCGTGTTCGTATGCGTAATGCTTCTTCTTGGTGGTTTCTTTCAAAGTCATTTCACCAATAACATAGATAGGGGGCGATGCATGTAGATGGTGTGATTAGACTCGGATGGTTCTGTGGTCTCCGTGCGTGGCGGCGCTGTACTGGGTGCGTGACGTTAAGCGACCCCTGGTGGATGGGTTCCTTGTTGTCCCGCGATGGAACAGATATTTTAGGGGACCTCCGACGTAGTAGTAGGTGGACAACGTGGCAGTGTACAGATGTTGTGGTTATCGGCGAGGGGGGGGTGCGCAGTCGATTGGTAGGCACCTTCGATCTTACAGCAGACGCTAAGACGTGACGTTGTTTTTATCATTGGATAGCGTGTGGACGCGCGTGATGGCATCCTCGCGGATAAGAATACCTCTTGGTTCCCGTGACTACATTGAAACTGAGATCCCATTCTTATTGAGAAGAAAGGAGAAATAACGCGAACAAGAAGACGTCGGGCGGGGGCCTTTGGTGTCGTCGTCAACCAGTGGGGAGAGGGTTTCCATGCTATGACGTCGCGAAGGACTCGCACTTGCAAGAACTGCCTCCTAGTATTGTCTTCTTCTACTACTTCGATAAGACATCATGATGCTCCAGCTTCCGATCATATCAGTGTACGAATGACGATGATGATGCGACCGTGTCATTTATCATGCTATATCTGACTGGGCCTGCCCTTCCTCTTTTTTATCTCAAGGTTTCCTCTTTGGAGTCCAAGCTGATGGCAAACAAGGTCGAACAGTGGAGGGGATAAGTTTCGTTGTGATTGGGGCAGACAGCATTGGGTATACTATCGCAGATCGATTGCTTAGAGTAGGGTAATCCTGGCTACTCAGCGAATGCTCGCCGCTAAGTTACCCGCAGTACTTTGGTAGTGTCACGGTTTTCATAATATGTTACACTGATTACGCGTTTGCGTGCTATATCTTGATAATATGCCAACGAGCGCTCCTGCATCTATTTGGATCAGATATTGAGGACATGGCACTGTAATGCGTTGGAAATGGAGATCATTTTGCAACAATTGAGAATGAGAATGAGACTCCTCAAATGCGGAGCAACAGTCTTTCATTAAAGTTGATGTTGGTCGGAATACTTCGGACGACGCGTCTTCCGACGACAATTCCTGTCTGCCGTGGACTTAAGACATAATTGGACCGTGTTATTCTTTATCATAATCTCCTATATTGGGGGTCCTCCGAGGTCCGTGGTGGTGGTGCTTCGACGTCAGAAGGACGTCGTTTCTTTGGCGACGTTGTTGGGTGATTTCATGATTCGTCCCCTGGATCACCATTTCAAGTATATTGCAGATTCGCGTCCGCCCAAAGGGTCGGCATCCATTCCGTACCTTAATGACTGACGCAACGTTCGCTATTGTGGCTTTTCTCCGTGTTGTTGTTGCATTTCGACATTTGGCGTCGATACATTGAAGGCGCTTCGACAAGACCTTGTGATCTGCGTGACCGCAGAGCAGCGTTTCGGGGAACGCATGCGATCGAAGTAACCTTGACGCCGTATGACGTATGAGGAGTTTGAGCTGAAAACTAGTTCGTGGTGCTGGTAAATTCTTTCCCCAACTTATTGCGATAGGTGCACGTTATAACGAACACGAGAGCAAAAATGCGAGGTCCCACCGCGTCAACCGTTCTCCCTGATGTTGTTTTTTGATGGCTGTCGAGAAGCGGGGTTGTTGTTTGCTTCTTATGTCGGGTGATGCGTTCCTCAACTTTCGGTTTGAGGTTGTTCCAACCCCTCTGTATTTCAATAAGCTCCTTTCATCCTCGTTTCCGCGATCGAGCGTGACGCGTCCGTTCGAATGGTCGTGCGCAGTGACACTATCCGACGCTTCTTGTTGACCCCCGTTAAGCAATTACAATGGTGAGGCAAGAAGAAAGGTCCTAATGAATGCTAATGCTGATGCTAATGCTAATGCTATATTGCTAAATGCTAATGCTAATGCTAATGCTAAGCTAATGCTTAATGCTAATAGCTAATGCTAATGCTAATGCTAAGCTAATGCTAATTGCTAATGCTAATGCTAATGTAATGCCTGAAGCTAATGCTAATCTAATGCTAATGCAATCGCTATGCCTAATGCTAATGCTAATGCTAATGCTAATGCTAACGAAGGTTGTTCAATGTGAACCGTTCACACAGCGGTGTGAAACATAATGGACGATTTTCGGATGGTCAATACCGTCTTTGAGTGCTTTGTTATCATTGGTTCTGACGAAGGGCAATGGTCCTGTTCTCCCTGTCGGTGGGGGGGGGTATCGGTGGCGACCCTAGAGTTGTCGTCTCCTACTTTCTACATCCCTTCTAGTCATTCGGTGAATGATGGTGGCAGTCTGTCAGATAAGGGTTCCGCCAGATGGTTTCTCTACTGGCGGGGATCTTGCACTAGTTATTCGTCATATGTCACTCTTCGTTGCATTCCAGTTGACGAAATCCTCAAAGATTCGGTACCCACCCCAATTCCCCTCTCGTTGAAGGATTTCAGAACGATGTTTACAGGTACTTCAGACTCGAATCTTTGCGTTGCGTGGAACCGATGCATTTGAGTGAGGTAGAGCTGTGCGCGTTCATTCGACGGGGGTTTTTATCTAAGAAGTCGATCGGGCCCGGAACAAGTCCGTCGGGTTTCCTCCCTGATGGTACACATTCATTGCCTGTGGTTGTTACCGTTGAACGCAGATTGACATCTTGCGTTTCGTCATTGGAGGTCGCACCCCTGGTTTCAGTCCTTCACCTCCGCCTCTTAAATGATGAAAGATGATGATGATAGCAAATAATAAGAAGTAAAGGCAAGCCGAACCTGCATCTCCAGAGATACAGCTCAATTATGGATCGAATGCCTGGAACAACGAGATATCTATCAGGTGGCAGAGATGCACCGTTGATTGTATAGACGAGGAACGTGTGCTCAGACATATTTGCAATTTCGGCGTTGTATACGGAATAACGTTCAAGCATGAACTCTACTTGGACAAAGACTCTGAATAACAGAAATTCTCAGACGCGTTGTTGCGAGCGTGATCATAACCGTTTGTGTCACATCATGATGGAGGTTCTTTGCGGTTTCTGAGCGGGTGCTTACAACAGCTCGCGTTACTTTTGCTGGGCGCTTGGAGGACATTAGGCAATTTCGTTCGAATGGACGACGTGAGGCGACCGGCAGCTCATGGACGAGGAGCGTGGGTTATCAAGCGCCGCGTAAAATTTGCTATCTGGAGAATATCGATGGGGAGGACCGTGATTTTTGAAAGATTATCGCAACATGCGCGGTGACAAGTTCTCTTGGACGATGTGATCCCGTTGATTTCTCCGAGTGGTTCTGGTGTGGTGTGTGCGGACGAAGACATGTTCAACAGAGATTTCAAGTCCGCATCGCGGTATGGTAAGTAGTAGCATGTACGAGGAGGGGAATGGATGCTAGGGATATGTATTGGGAAAGATAACCACACGACTGCAATTGAGGTTGAAAAAAAATAATGTTGTAAGGGACAGAGATGGGGAGTTTACCTTGTCTTGTTTCATTGTCCTTTCTTACAGTTGTTCTCAAATATAGTGGGACAAACCCCTTATAATCATACCAGACTGCTAATCGTTGCTTTTGGCAAGTTTGGGGGGGTGCAGCGGGGCAGGTTGAAGGTTTCTCTCGAAATATCTGCTTATTTGGTAACCGGTAAACCTCTGTGTCCCCAAATCATAATCAGGTGGTGGGGGGGGTCGAGGAACTCTCGGCAGCGTTGGCGAAACGCGAGAGCGTCCTCTCTCCAAAGACTTGGTGGAGTGTAAGCATCAGGATGTTCTGAAGCGTTCACATAGCGGTCCCAAGTCTTCCCGCAGTGGAGCCTACCGCCGCTCTGTTTGGCGTGGCGCTCCGATTTGACTGCTTTTGCTAGTGGAGAATCTGTGAATCCGTCGAGTGTAAAAAAATAAACGGAGTGTTCATGTGCAGTCTTGCTTCACAGGCGTCAATAGCGGTATCGCAGTAGGGGGCGCACTTGTGGCGAATACGCGGCAGGGCCTCAACGGATAGAAAAGCGATGGGGTCCACCATGGCGCTCGTGTCCATGGACCAGTTCAGAATTGTGTGCGTCGGAGGATGTGTGTCATCAAGAACACGTGTGCGAATACGCGGCAGGGCTCAAGGAGTAGAAGCGATGGGGGTCCACCATGGCGTTGTGAATATGCAAGTAATCGTTGCAAAGTGTATGTGGAGCTCTAGAACTGACCCGCTTCAATTTTTTGTTGGCTTGTGTTGAACATGAGTAATTTATGCATTTTGACCGGTCTGAGTGTAACCTTAATACGCTTTGTGGAGAGAACCTCCGCATACCGCTTGTGGAGAGAACTACGTACCGCTTGTGTGGAAACATCCCGCATAACGATTTGTGGAGAACCTACGTACCGCTTGGTGGTGGTACCTGCGTAACCGCTTTGTTGTGGATACAAAAAGCGTTGTCGTGCGTTCATTATCATTCCTCTTGAAATACATATCGCATTCACTGGTAATACCATCGCGCACACCTCGCGCATTCCATCATTTACTACTTTTCTACTCAACCACAATGACGGCCCCGGATATATGGGCTGATCCGACACCGGAACTTCAAGTCCCTCCCGATGGAGAATGGGCTTCGTGACGGCGCTGTCTTGGTGTGTGAGGCGTTTTTAAGTACGCGGCGTTCGAAGAACAATGGGCTTGGTGTGGGGGCCGGTCGATATCAATTGAGGACTGGTTGAATTCTGCTGTTGAAGGCGTTGAATAACGTCAACCTGAACATGAAGCCTGTACGTGAGCCAGGTGATGGAATGGCATGGTCCTATGATGCGGTTCTAACAAGATACAAGAACAATCCCTCTGCTTCTTTTTTCTGGCGCTTGATTTTTTTGACGACCTAGGGACCTGGAAAGACGACAAGGCGTTGCTCCGATTTGTGGAATTTCTACATGATGGGTGAATGACACCATCAATCTGGAAACAAAAGACAACTGCAGGTAGTCGGGTCCCTGATGTTTGGTAGCCACGGATGTGGGATGCACCATGCGGCCATTCTTGTATCAAGTCGTCTGGAATCGTGGCTCATATTACGAATGACGAGGATGTTTCCCAAGCATTCCCCATGGTGGCTATCATGGATCGAAAACGTTCCCAAACAAGAACAAGCCTAACGTCCTGGAGGTACGTACCCATTGATTGTTCCGTACACAAGACTACTACAGTCGGTCGGAACAGTAAAAATGAAACATATATCAATGGAAATAAATGTATGCGCGACATCTGCGTAGAAAATAGACGTTAAGAATGGTCGCTGAACTTGGGTGTACAACACCTCCTTACACGTCCAGAATTCAATGCTATTGAAAAACTCGTATTGTTGAGACACCACTCGGTCCCTCCGGTGGTTGCGCGACAAATTAGGTTTACACAAGTAAGGTGTGCCGTCACGATAGCGGTTGCATTTAAGTATTACCGTTCATTTAAGTTATTACTGTCACTCATTCACATACACTACATGAAGCTCATACAATGTCATGTCACTCCTCACATACACTACAAAATGCACTGCATCACAAGTGTATTTTCAACTCCATCACATACACTACTACACGCGCGGAACAGTAAAATGAAACATCCAATAAACGTAATAAGGCGTCGACAGACGTTATAGTGTATGAGTGGATGGTCCGCTATACAAAATGGCCCGTCAGCAAAGAAACCTCCTTTCATGACGCATTGCACACAACAAAGACCCCGTGTTGTTTTGGGCCACGTACCGGAAGAGGCGATCGCTTAAGTGCGGCTGTGTCCTTCAAGTGGATCACTCCTTCAGAAAGTACCGACAAAAAAAACAAGAACGATACGGAGTCTGCAGGATGGAGAGAGCTGATCTTAAAAAAGAACCACGATTATTCTCGTTAACATCTTGCAATTTGTTGATTCAAAATCGGTTGCTGTTGTGTGCCACCTGCCCCAGTGGATTTCTACACCATAGGGTGAGCGAGCGCGTAAGGGAAATGGTGCCGTACACGTGAAGCGTTTCATTAGTATTCCGTGCACTGTATCATTCTCCAAAAACATAGCTCACCACCTCTCCCTTTATTATTTTTTCTTGACTCTCTTCTGTAACGTGTCAAACCACACACTCCAACTAATATATGGGTCGGTTGATACACTCGGACAAAGGGAATAATGTTAGGCATGTTCCCCTAAAGTCCGCTGTATGTGTTTGTCATCTCGGCTCGACATTGCCGTTTTCCAAAGAAACCTGCCAGATACGTACCTCGTATAATTGAGTCACGGTATCACCAACTTTGCATATTCTATCCATTGATGGAAACAACACCATAAGCATGCCTAGTCTTGTGACCGAGTTTCAATGTACAACAACGATCCCTTTTGCACACCGTACCATTATTTCACCGGTTCTGAATGTCATTCTATCGATGTTTGCAAGAAGCGTGGTGGAAGGCTTCAACTGTGCGTCTTTGTGGATGAGGTTCCACAGATTCATACGCACCCGCCAGTGGTTCAACAACATCGGTCATGCAGTTTTCCCTATGACGGCGACCCCCCCCCCCTGCTGGATAAACGTGTTCTTGGAGGAAATTGTGTGTAGGTACATACCACAATGTAAGATACCATGATGTCGAGGGAGAGCTCGGGACATGTACAGTACGTCAGGTGGCTAAGGTGAAGTTGGCTGCTGAAGAAACGGCGATCTTATGACCGCTGGTCTCGCATGCTGTTACTAGTGGACATGGACGGCCTGTCACGGAAAAAAGTTACCAGTCATTTCATGGCAAGTGCGTTGATTCCTCCAATTCTCCCGCACCAAGTTGGTGCGAACAAGGGGTACAGCCTCATATACTCTTCATGCCATGGATGTTATGGAGCACCAGAAGGGGGCATGGTAGTCGTCTTCATCTGGCAAGAAGCGTCAGAGAGCTCATGCGGACCGTTTTCATCAGGAAGGAGGGCTACTTTACTTTGTCTTCGTGAACCTCCTCCTTCCGAACAAAGCCAAGACACTGACCTTTTGATGAAGGAAGAAGATGTCCACGAAGTACCGATTCGTTTGATTTCTTCGAGCTTGCGAAGTCATCGCCGCACAAAGATTGATTTGTGACGCACACGAGTCTATGGGGTCCCTCATTGCCGGGCCATCGAGGGTGTTTTTTTTTTTTTCTGAATGATGTGATGTGTATGGGAGAGTTCCGACACAAGTTGGTCATCTTCCACGATGTTTACTCAGGTGAAGGGTCGAAATTGTTGACCTTCCTTCAGTCAACAGGCATGCGCATGAGAGCCACCAACACAGCGGACAGTGCGTTGTTGCCCTGGGCTTGAATGAGGAAGACGAGCAACAGCCGAAACAGATTACACATTGGACAAAATTCAGGGTCCCCGATTCCCAGGAGCGAGTTTCTAAAATCTCAAGGACGGACGTTACGCCAAGGGTCTGACAGTTCAGGCGGTGAACAACATCATCATGCTTACGGGTGGCAACGATGTGAAATGACAATCAGGCCATCCATGCGGGTGTTTCAGGAGCGAGCAGACACTGTCTGTATACCTTATAGGACGTGCATTGTGTGCGGGAGGAGTTCCCCTTTGACGAGGGCTGTGTAGCGAAGCAAGCTTGGCAAGAAAAACTTTGATAAATCAGACCATGTCGGAGCAATTGCAATAACATGGGAATATAGCTTTGCGGCGCAGCTGATGTTTCCATTTTGAAAAACAAATTGCAGATAGGTTTTCTTTTTTAGATCACGCCTCTTCCATCTTGCAGAATAGTCTTTTTTTTGTAGTTTGAAAAGGCGCACTTACACTCGACGGAATACTAAATGAAACCGCTTTCTGGAGTGTACAGGTACACCTTATGGTGTATCCTTATGGTGTAGCAACCCACATTGCAAGTGGAAATCCGCCATCATGTTTTTTGGTAGCCCATCAACAGAGACGCATTCCCTGCAAAATGAAGCGGTCTCCCTTGACCCAACAGTTCTCATGCAGTGAGCCTTGCGCATTGTGAGAGCAGAGGGAGCGGTCCCCGGTCCGAGTAGTGCTGGTTTCTGGAGAGGAATCGCATCCTTCGTAACCTCAGGGTACCGTGATTTGATTTTTGTCGACAAGAGAGGGGGCTACGCCACCCCTCCTGTGTTTTTTTCTTGGATTTTTTTTACGTGTGCAAGTTACACCCTCACGCCAACTTGGTCGCGGATAAGAGACCTTTGGAGTCTCCTTCAATGGGGTGTGACCCAACAACTGTAACCTAGACGAATCTGACCTCCGTGTTTATTGGACACTTGGATCTTGTGAAACACATTCCTTCTGGCACCGGTTTCCCAGGACATGAGAGTCGGTCTTGAACTCATTCTGTTCACATGAACCTCCTTTGAAGAGGCGCTTGCAGGAAGCGAAACATAGATTCCCGTAGGCACAGCTACTTCTCCTGGTCCGGGTAGCCTTTCATCTTTCGTGATTGCCTAGAACCATATGCTACGCGAACGCTCAGGTCAGGATGATCCAACTTCATGTTGGCGTTGATCCCTGCCCAAAATGAGTCCATTAGCCTATGCGCTTGCAAGTACCTTCTGAAAGTTTTCTCGGGACTCTCTGCGACGGAGTGCCCATTCCTCCACCACTCATCGGATAAACGTACGTATTTTTCAATGTTAAGCCGAGAATATCATCCTTCCTTGGATGTTACTCAACGCTGCTCCATTTTCACGCCAGAAACCTCCCATCTAGGAATTCATGTCTGAAGAAAACGTTCTTTCTTGCTGTTTTAAATCTGTATATCGAGTAATGCATAGCGATACCCTATGTATATACCAGCGGCACCACGCGGCAATACTTTCAACGTGAATAGTTAATCATGGATATCTTCCCCCTCTTTGAATGACTATCGACTATGCTCCGTTACTTCGGTCTGCCAAAAGGGAATCGGTTATAGTACGGAGGATGGAAAACGCCACACCTGGGTTAACTAACCTTAAGACTACAATCCCTCAAGCAGTGCCCGAGTATGAACACCATGACCGAAAGGAATTTTTTCTTGATACCAGACTTGTGCGTAAAAAAGCTCCGCGTGTAAGCCTTCCATGTCTGCTTTTGTCGTTCTTCCAGATACGTACTGTAGCGATGTTTGTCCTCA
Source organism: Microglena sp. YARC (assembly GCA_022414725.1). Taxonomy (NCBI): domain Eukaryota; kingdom Viridiplantae; phylum Chlorophyta; class Chlorophyceae; order Chlamydomonadales; family Chlamydomonadaceae; genus Microglena; species Microglena sp. YARC. Next base: position 24,784 of record JAJSRW010001904.1, read on the forward strand.
GGATCCACACAGACGACCGATACCATATCGGGCAATGTCGATTTTGAAGTTTATGTCATACTCTGCTCGACGCTCATACCTTCCTCGTCACGAGACCCTCTTACTTGGTCTTCTTCAGATCGACACACGAACGTGTACTGTCTTGCCTGTATGCTATGCTCAATGGGACTCCGTCAGTACAGATGCTAACAATCGAACACCCGACCCGTTCTTGACAGCGTGTGGCCTTTCTTGAAGAGGAACCTGCGACTGGTTTCTCTAAGGGCCGTTCACGAGCCGTGTCATACCATACCCTTTGCATGTCTGCTATCTCGTTCTCAGTAGGCCTTGACTATCCTTAACTCGCATACGTACTTCTGTTTGGGCCAATTTGATGCCTCCCACTTCACCAGACCACATGCGTTTTCTTCTTAACTTGCAGGCTTCAGCGAGCAACATGACCGGTTCGGATCCTTTAACATTCCCACTTTGAAAGCTCGACGGATGTTATGGGTTCTTTGGGGGAACAGTGCCTGAACAGGGTTCCGAGGGTCTTTCATGTCAGGCGATATATAGCGCCCGTTGGACATTGAGATGGGATCAACCGGATACGACGTTGCCACCCATAGCCTCCCTAACACGTGTCTGGCCCATCCAATTAATTCGACCGCGCCATTGGTCGGGGAAGTACGCATTGTCTCTCTCTCTCTCTCAAAGTCGACTTCCATCTGGAACTTTCAGCCTGACTCGAACGATTTTCACGGACGTACTCCGAAACAGACTACTGGCCAAGGATTCATCTCCTGTATTATCTTGTTGGATGACCCCTCATCACGTCGACACACGGATGGTCTTCGGAGCTCCAGTCCTTCAGTACCTTAGTGAGGGCGGCGCAGACGCAACGGTATCCAAGGAACCCATGCGTTGTTCGACACGACAGTGCTCAATGTGTGGACCGGCATAGTTCAAAAACCTGGTCGAAATAAGAATAGGGTAGGAGTTGATTGTAGTCAGGGTCATCGCGCTACCAGCACCTTTCCAGATTACGTCTTTCCGGCTTCGTATGATTATTCTACTCTCTTTCATTCTGGGAAAGACGCCGTCAACTCGATCCTTAGCCCAATCCTCTCAGTTAGGTATCCTTCATTAATCGTACATATTAGGAATCGGCAGGTCGCACCTCGCATGAGCCTTCGTATGACATGGAAGAGTCAGCTACCAACCTGGAACGCCGGCTAACATGCGGCTCACCACATTGACCGAGCCTGAACTCCACCCATGCCCCTGAACTTAACCGATATTCTTTCATCGTCAAGACATATTGCCTCTTCAGGGCGTTCACGACGCACATCTTTGATCCTCACCGCTCTTGTCTCTGGAGGGGGTCATGGCGATGAGGAACCATGTCTCTCGCATAAACGGACAAATATGGCGGGTCCTTCTTGTCTTTGAGAGTATGCTACTTCGGTCCATATTTTAGTAGTCCCTTCAATTTCGCGACTGTCGGAGGTTTCGTATGCCATTTCTTACATATTTTGTAACATCACAGAACTCTTATACAAACATCACTACGTGTTCCATACGTGGTCATAAACAAACCCATAAGATTTTATCAGTGAGGTTGCTGATGCTAGGAAATCATATGTGCACTGCTCTCTGATCTCTGTGTATCGTTTGGGTATAATAAGTTTACAATCGACGAAAATGGTCTTTCTTACACTCTTAGCGAAGCACGAGCTGTAGCATTGAGATTCGTGGACTGTAGGAGGAGATGTTTAACATAATATTTACGGGGCTGCTGAGGACCAATGTTTTTATGTACTAGGACCGTTGTCCATTTTAGTTACTACTGAATTATTTGCATCAAACTCAATGAGATTCAATAATGCAGCGAAGTGTCGTCTTCTTCACAGATTCCTTTCTTCACAACGAACTCCTTTCCTTCCACTTGAAAAACTGCATCAACAAACTATGGTGTACCCACCCACCAGTAGTTTTAACGATAACAGGTTCATCCCCTACAGCGGGGGGGGAATTAAAGCCCCATAGTTTTTGTGGCTTGAGACGCCTCACTAAACCCACTCGTCAACTGATTACTAAAATTTCCCAGCATTGATTGTATTCCTGTGATATCTACTACCAAAAATTCAGTAGACAAGTGAGAACTAAGTACACTGTCAACGGAGTTTGCTTCCTTTTTCTTGTAAAACCATCGGGTTTTATGAAATGATTATCACTGTTTTAGTTGATAATCCGAAATTGTGAGTACTTTTTGAAAATATCAACTAACACCTCTTCGGGTATGGCTTGCATTGAGTGTAGCAATAAAACAATTTTCAACAAATCTCTTGATTCGTCTCAAAAAGTTTGCTTAACAAATTTCACGTTCGTTTTCGATTTACGACCAAAGCGTTTTCCACCTCCACAGAGTAGCAACGACTGATGTCGTAAACACAGAAGTTTTGACACACCAAAGTCAGCGACCATTCTTAACGCAATTTTCTAACGGCGATGTCGTAATTTATTCCATCTGAATTATATGTTTCATTTACTGTTTTTTTCCGCCACACTTAGCGCATCTCCTCTTCCCAAGTACCGTAGGTCAAAAGAACACGGCGTCTTTTGTTTGATGATGGCATCATCAACACATTGCTCTCTCAACGTTGCGTAGTCGCACGCCGTGAATTTCAATCTGAGTCACCAGTTTTGGAGAGCAGCTCCATCCTTCATTGTAAAGAGCAAGTTTGTGATCTTTCTACACCGGTGGACGCGTGCCCAGAAATTGGGTGGTTCTGCTTCCCATATCTCGGGCATTGATGAGGGGTACGCCCAGATGCCGATCAGAATCTCTTCTGGCAGAACGCAACAACGGGATAGGGGTACGTCGTATGTGCGACGTGGCGGTGTGTGTTACCAGATGCCTTCCGTGGCATAGAGATTGAGCGGAACGGAAACAAAGATGCTGCTAAACGCAATGACCCCCGTCTCAACTTACCTTGTGATCGCCACCATATTACACTGTAGGGGGCACGAGGATCTCCTTTGAGGTTCGTAGTTACGAAGACGGGTGTGGGCTCTGCAAAACGAAGTTCGGTATAGCATGTTGCATTCTGGGACGTTCGGCTGCTTCTCCCTCTATTTTTTGGTGTGCCATAGAATGCCATGCCGCGCGGGGGTTTGGGGGTGGGGGGGTCTGGGGGTCTCGTCCACCAGCATAAGGGAGCTGACCAACCCTTGAAAAAAACAATTCATCCTTCGGTCAACGGGGTTCGCAGCGAATGTCCATATCGCTAAACCATGGCCCACACATCTGACGCTTCTGATACGCATCCTCGGTTGGCGGAAGTAATCACTGGAAAACTCCGAAATACATACAGACAGGACAGACAATCATTTTACAAAGTTGTTCCACTACAATTTTTTTACAAGTGATCTGGAGAAAGAATGGGGCTTTTTCGCGTGCACTCGGCGGATTATTTATTTTTTTTGAGAAATTTCTCATTCAGATTTAGAGCCTCTGGAACGACTCGCTAGCTTGAGATACACACCAAGCGTGAATCACAATTCCGCTCCAGACCATGTGTTTTCCAACTGTGAAAATCGGACGGGGGCTGGAACGCCATTAAAGGAATGTAAAGCTATTGATGATGAAGCTATTAATCCACACATCAGTTCCATGAATACACGTGACTGTCTCATTGCATCTGTCCCATCGACAGCAATGTCTCGGATTTGGTCTGATGGGGCGACACCGCGTCATCAATCTCCGCACAGTGTCTCCGTGCGTTTACGCAGAGGACGTCGGAGGATTGCCAATGGCTCTGACAGACGGACGATAGCGACGACTCTGCTAACGAGGAGGCTCGAGACCCCAAAGAAGTTTTCGTGACACTTCTAGGTACCGCATCCACATGTTCGTGTGTCCAAGTGTGTCGATCTGTTCGCACGCGAGATTAGATGGCGCGCAAGCCAATGTTCTACTTGAGGAAGCAGAGCAGGCACCGTTCTCAAACACTCCGCCAAGGCTCTACCGAATAGCCGCTTGTAGTGCGCATTGAAGCATGTGGAGCTGTTGCATCGCATGAACTTCTGGGCGGTTAACAACCACAAAAGGAACCGTTCGCCACTGCTCACCTTCAGATCACTTCGAGGCATGCGTGTGCTTGCCGAAGCTCATCCAAAAGAAGATAGATACGGGGGAACGTTTCCGCATGGCTGCGCCCACTCGAGCTCTCGAATCCAACGTGACCCATCCTTACGCTTCTTCCACGAACACCAAATCCACCCGGCCGGGTGGGTGCGACGTGGAGCAGAAAAGCTTGCAAGACGAGGATCCGAATAATTCTGAACCTTAAGTTACCCGACTGCCATGCGCACATCAGCTGCCTCAAAGAAGCCATCGAGGATCCATCAACTGGAGAATCGGTATACGTCCATCTGTTTACAGACCTCAATAACCTGAGGACATGGCTCCGTTGGGTTGATCTTTTGATCTCGAGTGCGACTCCTTGCACGGCAACTTTCTGGTCCCTATCAAGGGACTTTACCGTCGGTCTTCGCGCTTGACCGTGGACAACCTTGGGAAGTAGTCGGCAAGTTGCCTTCTGAAAGCAGTCCCAGGTAGCGGAGACGACGTCCAGAAGGTGTTGATGGCTGCCACTGGATGACGCTTCTTTTCACCCAGGGTCTTCTGAGGGTTCTTTTGCGCACGCACTCGCGTTCTCAACACACCTCGTTTACAGAGACCGCTGTGCGCATGCTCCCCCCCTCCCATACCCTTCAATTCACGTCGCAGCACGACATGGTAGCTATTCATTAAACAAAGTCAAAAGCTGAACGGCTGTACCAATTCGCGTGGAGAAGCTCTCGCTCTCCCTCCCCCCCCATTTTCTGACAAGAGCCTTCATGCCTGCGCCAATCCACTCAAGGGTGACTCCATCATTCCAGAATCGGCGTGACCGCGCATGTCTACGCGCAGGCAACATGCGTTCCTCGCGAGCGTTATTTGGGTCCTGCTCTTGCACGAGGAACTGGGCGATGATGGACGTAACCAACAAGACAGTTGTGCACACCTTTGAGTCTGAGGCGGATCTTCATTTTGCGCGTGGGCCGGACTACGTTTGGCAAGGACCTGGACCCTGACAATTTCTGACAGGATACAAATTCTTCGGGCTCGACTTCTCGTACTCTGAACATGATGCGCCCACGGCACTAGACGTGAGACGGAACGGCATATGCGATTAGTTCTCACGCCGTCTCTCCACGCACCAGGCAAGCTGGTTGTTCGTGATATGTCATTTCTTTCTCCTTGGTGACAACGTCCTCAAGTACATTGATGCTCCTGGACGCGTGCATAGACCTCATGCAGATGTGCAACGCGGAACCACCGACTGGACTTTACAAGCTCGACGCCGTGCTCGACATTTCACGGGCGAGCAGGACGACGTCTCCCCAAGGACATTTTCAGATTGCAGAAGGGAAGTGCCGTAGGACCGCGCGATCACTCGCGCAGGTACTGCGTCCAGATTGCGCTATGTGCAACCTGTTGGTCGCCAAACTAGAGACCTCGCTAACAACGTTAGGCATTTTGGCCAACGTTGGCTGGGTTCCTCCTATCGTACATCTTTCATGCTGCGTGTCAGCGTCAAGATACTTCTCGTTTTTGGTGTCCAAGCGTGTCTCGAGGACGGGTTCGTTCATTCCAAAATACGCTACGTCCCTCCCCAGTCGTTTGGGGGGGGGGGGGGGGATGAGGAGGATGGGTACGGAGGCGTGCAATTTCTGGGCTCGAGCCAGAGAACAGGTATGTACCTTGACACAACCGGTGCGTTCGTAGAATTACAACTCGAGATGTACCCTTCGTAATGCATCTCAGAGAAATCTTGCACAACACGATTAGTGTTGGATAAGGAGAACTACGGGTCTCTTCCTTTGGTGTGGAGTATGTGGAGATTTCCTCTACAAAGGTTACCCACGGGTCTGTCGGTTTGCGAAAGTCGCGCAGGGCGTTCTTCCCTGCATCCTCGGAGGCGCTCCTCCAACTCGCGCTCGCGAAACGTAACCCGTTATCAGCCCACGCATGTGGCGTGTTCCCGGACGCTGCTACCAACGAAACTGTTTTTGTCGGACAGAAAAAGAATGGAGAAGATAGAAGCTCGAGTTGAGGATGCGAAGAATTACAAGATGAAGCCGGGCCTTACACGAATTCCAGCAGCGCTGTTTTGGATGGGTTGCAGCTCGCGTACAAGATTCCACTGACAAACTCCTTGTGACGGTTCAGTTGCGGTTTGCTCGCACGAGTCCTCTGTACCTTCGCGAATTTTTCCCTTTTTTTTATTTTTTCTTTTTTTGTTTTTTTTTTTCTCTTCTATTTTTTTTTTTTTTATTTTTTTTTTATGGCGGCTTTGCACCACTGGCAACTGGACGGCCATGATCATGTTTGGCGAAAAGATTTTCATCGAGCGGGAGTTCCAGGGCATGTCGTTACGCGCGACACGGACTCGGTTGTTTGTCGTCTTTCCCTCACACACAGGCAATGCATTCGCATCGCGACCGCCTTGCGGACAAGCATCCGGGCTGGACAGGACGTCTCGAGGGAGATCCAATCGAGCACCTCAAGAAGCCGCACACACCTGGGTACGAGAAAGACGCTCTTCCCCCTCTTATATGTGCAGCAAGAAGCGGTTATGTCCGCGGCCTTTTCTTTACGAGAACGACCCTGACGAGCCTTGCACCAAAGCAGAAGTCCATTGGCATATGCTCTTCAAGCGACGTGACAGCCCAGTTGTGAAGCGTGTGTACCGGTGCGTGATCGATATTGTGTGGACGTGCCTGCGGGCGTGAACTTTCTTGCGGGAAGGCTTCGTCGAGCTCGCTAGCTGGTCGCACTCCCATTGGAGGAACTTGTTAATTAGTAAGACGCTGCAAGACGCCACTACAAGATTCCCTGCCCAGATCGCGCATGCCGTGTTGGCCCGTCAGTACTCGGTACGAGCGCAGACCCGGCTCTTCGTGCGCCGCAGGTTAGAGTGTGTGCCAGATTTTCCACCATATGTTATTCGTCGAGACGATGAAGAGAGAACGCGCTTCCTCATGGGCGAGCGCATAGGAGCACGTCGACTTTGTGAGGGCTAAACACTCAGAGGGTGCGACACATAACCAGACGCGATTGCAGCTCTACATCGAGAACCAGGTGATGAAGCCTTTGCACGCAAATACTTTGCCATCGCTCTTCGAACAGTATCCCAGTGGTACACTTATCGCTAGGCCCTCTCTGAGTCCGCCGTCGCTCCAGCGACATCGTCAGCCCTGCAAAGAACGGCGATGTAGGCCACAGGTGTCGCGCCGAGCGGACCTGGAACACGCTCGGGGAGTGGTAGCGAGAGACTCGTGTCACGGGCCTGTGCTTTGCGTCCGATGTGTGTGTG
>JAJSRW010000352.1:0-25987 GCA_022414725.1 Microglena sp. YARC
ATAGCCCAGTACCTCTCTCTTGTACGTGCTTGCTCATACCTGGCTTACCTGCACCAGGCCTGATATTTCTTCTGCTGTCAGCTACCTGTTCCAGGTTTCTCTGCTCACCTACCCGTCCCCCTTCTGGGGCAGCCAAGCGTTGCTTCTTGTAATTTGAGGTCTCATTCCCCACCTGGGCCTCACTCACACCCCAGCCCTGAGTTCTCTTTACCTGTCTTTAGTGACTCACCTTTGGCTGATGATGGTCTGACATAACAGGAGGTCTTCAGACCTGGCTATGCTGCTTGCTGCCCGGAGTTGCCTAGTGAACTGGATGAAGGCAAAAGGCACCTTACTGTTGTCCCATTAGCCTATAGTTGAGGCTGGTAGTATCAGGCCCTGGCTCAGGCTGCCAGGGAGGCTTGTAATGGTTGAAGAATGAATTTGAGGTTTGATCTGGGTTTGCCTTGTAACCATGGTCACCATTCAGGGTGAGTGACAACCTAGGGGTCTCTGAGTTGGGCCAATGACTGGCAGCTGATTCCTCGCCAGCAGGCACACTGATGTGATTCATCACCTATATCAAGGAGTTGGTGTGAGGATGGCAGACTGGGCAGTTGCCTATGTTAAACACTAAGGACAACTGTGCTGACCCCTTCACCAATGCCCTTGATCCTGTTGTGTTCTGGCGGGGTTTGTCCGCATGCACAGCGAATGACCGCTTCTCCTTAGGGAAATTTTTTTTCTGTTTCAATCAATTCAGTCAAATCTTTGGTTATCATTGTTTGGCATTTAGGTTCCTATATTCCCGGATCCGGGTTTTAAGTGGGTATCCCGGAGTTTGTCTCTGATACCGTTGTTACCCAACTTTGATATTCGTATTTTTCATCTTTTTCCTAGGGAGTGCTTGAGTGCAAATTTTGTTTTTTTTGCCTTGTTTTCATTCCTTCCTCTAACACCTTTGGGTTTCATTTGAAGTTCTCCCGGATTTCGGAGTTCTTTGATTTTTTTTTTAATTCTGTTACATGTGGATAAGTTCTATGACACCTGTACCATAGGGGAGAAATAGTATGTTTATACACCTGCGTCATAGGTGGAGTATCAGCATCATTTGCGGTTCACTCAATCATTCGTTTTATGACTTAGTGACTACTTATGTACTTCCTTAGAACTATCGGTCTAGACAGTACTGTGTCAGCTTCCCGTAGACTGATGTCAGCCTTTCCGTAGACTGTGTACATTCTTCATGACACTGTGACGACTTCCTGGTTGACTGCGTCATCCGGTTCTTCTGACACGCGCTGTCTAGCCTGCTGTACCCTGAATCAGGATCCAGGCTACGGCCCCTTCCTCCGCTGGTGTCCCTTTATGGTTCCCCAGGCTTTTGTAATGTTATTCTCATCTCCGTGTATAGATTGGCGCGTCTGACCGCTGCAAGCATCTGCGTCCACTCCCTCTGAGAGTGGCTCTGAAGCTGATAGGTTATGGGACCCATCACGCTAACACTGCTATGAAGGATGAGATGGCGCTCCTTGCATGCCCTACCTATTGGTACTTGGGCACTGACTCCTCTCAACTCCTAAGCAAAAGTCAAGGATACTATCTGGCAGGTGTTATTTGTGAAGAAGTTAGGGGTTGATGGTTCTGTGCGCTTTAAAGCACGTTTTGTGGTACGTTTAAATTTTCTGCAGCGTCCTGGACTGGATTTTCATATGCCCCCATCTCCTCTAAAGCAGGTCTGGGAGTTCTCCTTGCTGCCATCACTCATAGGAAAATGTTTTGTCGTTCGGCAGCTGGATATCAAGACTGCATTTCTAGAAGCAAACCTTGGAACCTGGGCTTGACCTTGTACTGCCACCAGCCTGAGGGCTTCAAGGTTACTTGGTCCTCATGCGTGTATCCCCTTGCGTGGCAAACTGATCAAAGTCCCCTTTATGGTTTTGAAGCACAGGCACCCAGGGCCTTGGAGCATGGATGTCAAGCGGTTTTTGATTGCACATGGGTTTGGCACTATGTGCAAGGCAAGAACCAGCTCTGTATTTTAGAAGGGATTCTTTTGGTGGGTGGAGCTATGTCCTGACCTATGTTTGATGATTTTATCTGTGCTTTTGTTGATCTGGCTTGTATGCCTTGCTGAACAAGGCTATGGAGTCTCTAGCTGCGGCAGCTGGCCTGGGAGGTCAAGGAGATGGGTATGTAACCTGTCCAGTTCTCTCATTGGACATGCATGTTACCAAAGCTTGACTCTGATGGCCGGTGTGTTCAGATCAACCTCCCAGCCTACTCCATACATTGTTACTGATCTGGCTAGTTATCGGATAGCAGTTGGTGTAATCTAGCGACGTCGTGGGATGCAGCCAAGCCGCAAACATCCTCCTATGTCTCTGCCCCATGGCCAAGGTAAGGAAGACTGCATGCTGATTGTGTCACTGCTGACACTGGCGACAGCCCCTCGACCGCCTGTGTAGGCTAAATAGCCAGTACCCTCTCTCTTGTAGGTGCTTTGCTATACCTGGCTACCTGCACCAGGCCTGATATTTCTTTTGCCCTGTCAGCTACTGTCCAGGTTTTCTGCTCACCCTACCGGTCCCCCTCTGGGGGGCAGCCCAAGCGCTTGCTCTTGTATTTGAGGTCTCATTCCCACCTGGCCTCACTCACTACCCACAGCCCTGAGTTCTCTTTTACTGTCTTTTAGTGACTCATCCTTGTGCTGATGATGGGTCTGACAATACAGAGGTCTCAGACTGGCTATGCTGTGCTTGCTGCCGGGTGCCTAGTTGAATCTGGGATGAGCAAAAGGCAACCTACTGTTTGCCATTAGCTATAGTGAGGCTGAGTATCAGGGCCCTGGCTCAGGCTGCCAGGGAGGTGCAATGGTTGAAGAAGTTGAGGTTTGATCTGGGTTTGCCTGTGTACCATGGTCACCATTCAGGGTGACAACCTAGGGTCTCTGAGGTTGGGCCAATGACTGGCAGCTGATTCCTCGCAGCAAGCACATTGATGTGATTCATCACTATATCAAGGAGTTTGGTGAGGATGGCAGACTGGCAGTTGCCTATGTTAACACTAAGGACAACTGTGCTGACCCCTTCACCAAGCCCCTTGATCCTGTTGTGTTCTGGCGGTTTGTCCGCTTGCACAGAATGACCGCTTCTCCTTAAGGAATTTTTTTTCTGGTTACATCAGTATCTTTGGTTATCATTGTTTGGCATTAGGTTCCTATTCCCCGGATTCGGGTTTCTATACGCGTTGTTACTCAACCTTTGATATTCGTTTTTTCATCATTTTCTAGCTTGGCAAATTTTGATTTTTTGCCTTGTTTCATTCCTTCCTCTAACCCTTTGGGTTTCATTTGAAGTTCTCCTGGATTTCGGAGTTCTTTGATTTTTTTAAATTCTGTTACATATAGTTCTATGACACCTGTACCATAGGTGGAGAAATAGTATTGTATGTCACCTGCGTCATAGGTGGAGTATCAGCATCAATTGCGGTTCACTCAATCGTTTTATGACTTAGTGACTACTTATGTACTTCCTAGAACTATCGGTCTAGACAGTAATGTGTCAGCTTCCCGTAGACTGTGTCATTCTTCATGATGTAGAGTGACTTTTGTTTTAAGAATTTGATGCAAGAAAAATGAGGACAATCAGGTGTATGGTTGATTTTACGGGATTTGTACAAGATATTGCATGTTTCGGCCCAGCCCAGACGTGAACGGTATGCCCCGTCCTCCTGAACGGGTTTTGGGCCAGCGGCAGGTGGCGTGGCTTGCCCCTGCCCCCGCCCGGTGGCCCCCGCCCCAGCCCCGCCCAGCCCCTGCCCCCGCCCCCCCTGTGCCCCCGCCCCTGCCCCACGCACGGCCTGAGGTGGGGTCCCGTGGGCTGATCGTAGTGCCCTAGGGGAATGTTTCGTCCATTGTGATGCTTACATGTTTCGCCTCGAATTTTTGACGACAATTCTGCTCCCAAACCTATGTATATGCACATGTTTAAGGGGTTCAAATTTGAAATGTTAGCTCAAAACACCCTGAAATCAAATTGTTAACCGATAATTGTAGCTTTTGGGCCCAACCTGAGCTCCTTTTCGTGAATTGCGAAGCTCATGTGTGCTCTGGTGAGAATTTGTCGGTATAAAATAAGTCTTATAATTCATCAAAAATATAGAATGTTCAATTTTTTGATGTTTTTCATAAAACCTGAAAATGTGGTTGGTGACACAAGGACGAACGGACGAACGGACGAACGGACGAACGGACGAACGGACGAACCAACAGACATTTTAATGGGGCTAATCCCTCTTCAAAAAATCTGGATATTTTTTTCATTCGGGTATTTCTGGGGTTGCCCACTGAACCCGCCTCTAAACCTAGCCGCTTGGAGAGGCAACCAATCAGGTGCTTTCGTCCTATTCAATTTTTCTCCCAACCTCGGACGTATTATCTACTCAAGTGTTCCACAAGGATACCATAACACGATTTACCATCAGATTATTATACCTAGGGCTGTCAAGCTTTATACCGCCCGGTATTTATTTTACCGTGTACCGTACGATATATCGTACGGTAAAATAAGCAAACCGTACGGTATTTTGGGGGTCCATCGAAAAGATTGAAAGATTACAAGGGGCTCATGTCCTAGCAGTGAAACAACACCGCCCTAAAGTCGGACTCGAGAAACCACCCGCCGTCTTCTGGCAGCGGGGCTCGAACTCCGGTCACCGAAGCCTTAATGACCGGGTCTGGACCATACCGCCCTCCAGATTGGGCCACTACTATCGTAAAGAAAGATTACAAGGGGCTCATGTCCTAGCAGTGAAACAACACCGCCCTAAAGTCGGACTCGAGAAAACCACCCGCCGTCTTCCGGCAGCGGGGCTCGAACTCCGGTCACACGATATATCGTGTTTACCGTACAATATATCGTGTTTGGTCCAAATCGGCTTTGGCTTGGGCTTGCGACTCGGCAGGTCGGCGGTTCGATTCTCGCCAGAAGCACCTGAGTCTGGGTCAGGGAATTTATACCGTACGATATATCACGATATATCGTACGGTAATCGACCACGATATTACCGTGTTTGTCTATCTCCCTCAGTATTGGTCCATTTGACTTAATTTTAAGTGTATGGACGTGTAAACGGTATTTCCTGTTATATCCCCTTGGTCTAACACTGATTTTCCCCAAAAAGGTATACAAATACCGTACGGTATCGATACCGTACGGTATATCACAATATATCGTACGGTAATTGAAAATACCGTACGGTATTGACAGCCCTAATTATAACCTCTCATTTCTGTGGTCGGCCAAGGGATCCGCCTCTGACCTTCCCCGTTTGGAGAAGTTTCGAGTGCTACATGTCACATCTGCACGACCCGCTGCAATTTCAGTTTCATTGGCCAAATTCACTTTTTCAGCTCTCGCTCCCCCACCCCCCTTGAACCCAACTCAGAGCCGCTAATCGTGGGAACTGTGTGTGCTTAGGACTGAGGTTAGTCTCTGTAAACTTGTATGAGTATGAGGATGGGGTTGGGATGGGGGTTCAACTTAGCGCCGATCTGGCACGCCAGGTCCGCAGCCAGGTCAGCAACGTACCCTAAAATTGTTCTACGACCCCTCTAGTCTGACCCAAGTTGAACTGGTGGGAAATCTTTCGTCTACGTCCTTGCACTCGCTTTGCGCTCCACTATCCAACAATGTCTTGGACCCCACCACAATGGAAAGCTGTGATCCTTTACCGAAGCTGATGCCGTCCTCGACTCTTCCTCTGGGTTTAATCCTCTTGCATGCCCTGGGCCGGTCTGGATCCCAATCCTGGGTTTGCACGCGCACGTTTATTAGTTCCATCTCTCGCTATCTTTGTCTCCCTCTACGCGACGGAATTCCAACGTCTAGGCATCACTTACGAAAATGCGACAGCTCTGGCAGCCTCTGCGGTCAACCTCACTGCTAATTACCAGCTAACACCTTCTACAGGTCAGCAACAACGCGAATGAAGTTCATAGGTGCGAATACTTCCTGGTGCTTGCATGTCCCACCATCTGTTGCCCACCTCCTGGGGGAGTGCATGGGAGGGGTTGCATGTTTTGCTTGGGGGTGGGGTGGGGATAATGTTGTTGCATGTACATGTGTGTTGTGGCCATCGGCCACTCAAGTGTCAGTGTGATGGGGCTGATCATGGCAACAGTGCACGATGACAACCTTCTACCTTACGTGAATGGGGATAGAAATATGAGTGGTTGGGGGGGGTACCTTCAACCTTCCAAAACTCACCTCCATTGTCTATACCCCCAAATGTGTGAGGAGTGTGTGGGTGGAGAAGACAGGCTTCCATCATTACAACGGGCATAGCAGTATGTAGTTCATCTGAATAAGCCATTCCGGACTCAGATGTGCATCAAGCCCCGCTAAGGCAGGTGTGTGTGTGTGTCTTCGGTGGTGGTAGAAGGGAAAGGGTCTTGCCGTCGATACAAGGGGATCACTGCCTTATTTTTATCTTTAATTAACCTGAATGGTTTTAGAAGATACAGCACAACCAAACGCAACTGGACGACCTTCTGGAGACCGTACTAAACCAAAACCAAAACTGAAACCGTTCAAGGCGAGCGGTACAACCCTGCCGATCACTGTTGGGGAAATCCCGAAAAGTGTCCGGGGTTTCCCCACAAGATCAAATTTTTCCCGAGGGGGTTGTAGGACAATTGTTTGCAGAGGGTTGGCTCCAAGCAACTTGAGTGGTAGTATCAGCCTCAGGCCTCAGTTCCAGACTCTATGTCAGCCCAGTTGGCTACCACAACTGTGCTGTATTACATGTGTTTGTCCGTGTGTGCGCTTTTGGGTGTTAGTGCGTGTGTGTGTGATTTGTAATGCTTCCTCTCCTTAGACTGCACTTGTGTCAACACACTACAGGTGCTCCAAAGGCCTGTTACATCATCACACCATTACATCATTTGTTGCTCTTTTCTGCTGCACTCAGCTTCCATGCCTTGTTTTCCGCAACTGTTGCTTTGCTTTGAAGCATTTTCAGGTTAAACAAGTCCTTGATTCATGGTGTATGCAACTAATGAGGGTGTTGGAAGGGGGGGGAAGGTCAGGGGGATATGTGTGGGGGGTTTTGTGGGTGGGGTGGGTGTTTTGAAGGGGGGGGGGGGGGGGGGGTCAGGGGGGGTATGCGTGTGTGGGTTTAAGTTTGTGGGGGGTTGTGTTAGAAGGAGGGGGGAGGGAGGGGGGGAGGGGGGAGGGGAGGTCAGGGGGGTATGTGTGGTGGGTGTTCAGGCGGGGTGTAGGCTGAACAAGGGCTTGATTCATGGTGTATGCAACTAAGACATGCTTCAACCTTCTGTATTACCTGAGCAGCAGAAGTGTTTTGCCAGTGGCGGCAGTGGTAGTGCTAGATTGCAGGCTTGTAGTGCCCTGGGAAGTTGATGTATGTATGTATGTTCCAGTCCAGGGGTAGGCCAAGTAGGCTAAAGGGACTTGCCCAACCGTGTTAGGAACAGCTTCAAAAGAAAGAGCATTGATGAACTCAACCCCAAACTGGAAAGTTGATATGTGCACCCTATTGCCAGTGGTTGTGTTGTGTGTAGGGTACCATCTAACGACCGACAGACCTTCGTCTATTGCTGGCAGCCGTTAAAGGTGCATCAGTGGGTATGTGACAAGGGATGTTTCATTGGAACCAATCTTTTACCTTTCATAGTTACACTTGGGCCTGACCCCCGCTTGAATATCTGCCAGTTTCAGGCCTTCAGAATAGGGGCACAGAAAATCACCCCATTCACTGTTTGGCTTTGTTACAACAAAGCGATACATACGCACGCACAACTATATCAATATAAGATTTCAGGCATTCAGAAAAGGGGCACAGAAAATTACCCATTCACCGTTTGGCTTTATACAAGTAACCAATATATATTAGTAACCATTATATACGCACGCACAACTCCTAGTCCTGCAGCCGGGAAACTGTAAAGCTCTCTCAGCAAAACAACTATCCGACACTAGCTTAGCTCAGAAGCAAAGAAGAGAAAAACGGTTGCAGACAACGGCTGCATACTTCCGCCCAAGCTAACTGCCCTATCAGCATATTTCTTAAAATGTCAAAAGTTCACATTCCTATCAGCCTTTTTTCGTCTTGTTTCCTTTTTTTCGTGATCCAAACTCAGTGCATGTTTCACAAGCACAATACCACCTTCCAAAGCAATTTGGCTGCTTGCAGTCTTCAGCAGATCTTAACGAGAGCTGTAAACATCCCAGATTCATGTTGGACCCACGCAGGACTCTGCGTCCTGATCAGCCCTACCACCATCATCAGGCCATGGCTTTCTCCTGCTCAGCTACCAAAGCCATCTGTGGCTGACCCCCCAAGCTGAGAACCCTGCCCATGCTCATCGCGCCCGAGGTGAAGTTAACCAGAATCTCATGCACGTTGCCGGTGGCAGGCACAGTGATGAACACAGTTGAGTTGGATAGGAATGGTGTGACAAAGGGAGACGCAAAGTTGGCGGAGAATCCTCCCTCAGAAAGCTGCAGAACACAAGGCATGGGTGGAGGCTGGTTAGTGCAGGCAGGCAGATAGGCAGGTATGGGTGGAGGCTGGTTAGTGCAGGCAGGCAGATAGGCAGGTATGGGTGGAGGCTGCTTGGTGCAGGCAGGCAGATAGGCAGGTATGGGTGGAGGCTGGTTAGTGTAGGCAGGCAGATAGGCAGGTATGAGTGGAGGATGGTTAGTGCAGTCAGGTAGATGGGTAGGCAGGCAAGCAGAAAGGCCGGATGTGGGGCGCATATTTCGACTTCAAGGGTAGGTACCGCTCCGACCAAAGTCGGCACACTCTGGCCAAAATCAGGGCAATGTGATGTGTTGAAGTGATTGCATCAAACGATGAATGGCACAGAGCTTAAGGAAGTTTGCAATAACATGATGGAATACACAATTTGACAAATACCTATCATGGATGGCTGCCATGCACTTATACAGATACTGATAATGATACAGATACTGATACAGGGCTGGGGGGGGGAGCCACCATCTTATGACAAGTTGGTGGGAGGTGGGTGCAAGTAGGGTAGGAGTTAGGTGGGAGGGTAGGGTGTGGGGTGTAATATAGGGGTCAGCTGGATTAGATGTGGGAGGAGTGGGAGGGCAATCGTGGCTCTAGTTGGCTCCCGTGACATTAACATGTGGCCAATGGTGTGGATGCCTTGCAGTGGTGTGGGTGGAAGATGAGTTCGGTGGGGTCGGGGCTTGTTGGAGAGGAGGGAGGGAGATTCACATAGATGCTGCTGATGGCTTTGCCGGTGCGGCCATAATACATATGGCCAATGGTGTGGATGGATGTAGTGGTGTGGGTGGAAGATGACGTGAGGGGTGGGGGTGGGGCTTGTTGGAAAGGGGAGGTAGAAGACTCACATTAATGCTGCTGATGGCTTCCCCGGTGATGCCGTGATACTTAACATGTGGTCAATGGTTTGTGTGGATGCAGTGGTGTGGGTGGACGATGACGTGAGGGGTGGGGGTGGAGCTTGTTGGAAAGGGGGGGGTAGAAGACTCACATTGATGCTGCTGATGGCTTTGCCGGTGACGCCGTGATACATGACCATGAGGCCGACTCTGTGGATGGCCAACATGCGATGTTTGCTTGGCAGGCCCTGTGCTCGAATCACAAAGCCATCATTGCCCAGGCCAGTGCCCGAGTGATTGGTCAGGGTCATGTTGGGAGTTCCACGAGTGTCCGTGCGGTAGAAGCGGGGTGTGGCAATGAAGGGGCCAGACTGGGCAGCGGTCCAAAAGACACCTGCGCATGTACAGTTGGTGTGTCAATGTGGGGGCCCTTAGTAGGGCCCAGACGTGCCCCTAGCGTGCTTGGAACACGATTCTGGTTAGATTTCTGTACTTGGAAGACCAACAAAAAAAATCACCGGTTCAGCCGGGTTCAGGGTATATATCATGCGAAGAAGTCAAGTTCTGAAACCAAGGTTTAGGGACACTAACCAGGAACACCTCCCGTGCTCTTCATATCCCTGCTCTTCATTGCTCTCTTACGCAAGCCCTGCTCTTTATGATCTTACCAGGGGCACCTTCCGAAGCCTCCAATCATCTCGTCACATCCCTGCCCTTCATTGCTCTCTAATGCATGCCCTGCTCTTTATGATCTTACCAGGGGCACTTTCCGAAGCCTCCAATCATCTCGTCACATCCCTGCCCTTCATCGCTCTCTAACGCATTCCATGCTCAGCTCATCCCCGCCCTGCCCCTTGCCATGTTCCCTGCCCTTCATTACTGCTCTCTAACGCATGCCCTACTCTTGAGGAACACTTACCAGGGGCCCCTTCTGTGAAACCTCCAATCCTGGGGTTGGAAGCGTTGATGTACGTGGCTGTCACGTCGCTAGTTGACGCTAGACGGCGGTCATGGTCGTGGCCAGTGTGATCCTCCTCACTAGTGTGGTTTTCCTCGCTGGGGTGTTGTTCCTCCCTAGTGTGGTTTTCCTCGCTGGGGTGTTGTTCCTCGCCAGTGTGGTTGTCCTCGCTGGGGTGTTGTTCCTCGCCAGTGTGGTTGTCCTCGCTTGGGGGGTGTTCCTCCCCAGTGTGGTTGTCCTCGCCCGTGTGACTATGGGGAACAGTTACGGCCAGCACACTGTCGATGCAACCAAACAGCACGATTGTGTACTACAATGGGGAGGGTAGAGGGTTTATGTGTCAAACTCTTGTGTCTTAACACATGTTGACATGTGTGGGTCGGCGATGGGGTGGAGGGGAAGATGCAGCCATGTGAAGAATGGCAGTGCCAGCATGCTGCTGCTGCAGCCAAAAGACATACTCATAAAGGGATGTGTGCTTTGGGGTGGATGGGGGGGCACTGTGTGAGGTGAAGAGTGGGGTACTGTGTGAGGTGAGGAGTGGGGTACTGTGTGGGGTGTAGGGGGTCACTGTGTTGGGTGCGTGTAGGGGGGCATTGAGGTATTGTGAGAATGTGTGTGTCAGCCATCATGGGCGTGCTTGTATGTGTGGGTGTGTGGGTGTGGGTGTGGGTGTGTGGGGGGGGATTTATGGTTCACGGTCTAGTTAAACCCTACCTCCCCACCCCCCACCCCCAACGTCTCCAACAACAACACACCCACTGGGAACATCTGCGTCATCTTCATCCCTGGTGGCAGCTGTCCCATGTTAGTGGTAGCTGGCCCATACAGGTGCTGGTGCACGCCATCTTTATCCCAGTCACGCACCTCTTCAGTCTCATACTTCTCAGAGCCATGGCAGCCAGCGCAAGGGAAGCGGTTCACCACTGTACCCTCCTGGTCCACCATGATGGCCTCGCCAGTGCCAGTGTGGGCAGCAAAGATATAGTTGTCGACCACGACGAGGTGGTAATGTCCAATGGGCACGTACATGGTCTTGGAGAAGCTGAAGTCTCCAGACATGGCTGCCTCTGTGGCGTTGTAGGTGGCCACCAGGCCATGGGTCTCAGCCTGAGTGGTCAGGGGTGGGTGCAGGGTGCATGTTTGGGTTTAGTTTGAGGATTTAAGCCTGGTAGGCAGTTTGAGTGTGTGTGTGTGTGCGTGCGTAGGGGGGGGGGGGGGGGGGGGGGGGGGGGGGCAAGTTTCCGTGATTGCAGGCAGACCGAGATCAGGGCCTCAGATTGAGTGGTTGGAATTGAGCAAAGGGTAATGATGGGTGGAGGGCTTTTAGTATTTCAGCTTATAGGTGTTGTTGCAATTCGTACAGAACCCTGCCCTTGCTCACTGACTTACTTGAAATTTAACTTGGTTACATAGCCTCAGCCAGCAATTTAGCTGCTCGCCGTCTTTGGCAGTACACAAATGATTACCAGGAAAATACTCTCACTTCCACCTTGGGTGGTACAGCAGCAGTACGGATGCATGTATGTTACAGTCTATGTACAGGGCAAACATGCTGAAGGGACTTGCCCAACCGAGCAGTACAACAGCAGTACAAGCAAATAGGATAAAGGGACTTGCCCAACCAAGCAGTTCAACAGAACCCTTCCCCTGTTCACTCACATACAGCAGATGAGTCATCCACCTTGGGTGGTACAGCAGCACTACAACAGAACCCTGCCCCTGTTCACTCACATACAGCAGATGAGTCTTCCACCTTGGATGGTACAGCAGCACTACAACAGAACCCTGCCCCTGTTCACTCACATACAGCAGATGAGTCATTCACCTTGGGTGGTACAGCAGCAGTACAACAGAACCCTGCCCCTGTTCACTCACATACAGCAGATGAGTCTTCCACCTTGCGTGGTACAGCAGCAGTACAACAGAACCCTGCCCCTGTTCACTCACATACAGCAGATGAGTCTTCCACCTTGGGTGTTACAGCAGCTCCACACCGTTTTCAGCCCCCATGCTAGCATCGTTTCCGTTGACAGCGAACATACTCCTGGTGATCGCCATGCGCCGCATGTAACCAGGCATCTGCGACATGTCACGTCCGAGGGCGGGGGTAGGGTGGGTGGGCGGGGGTGGTGGGAGTGCGGGGCATAAGTGGAGTATCACCCAATCCATGTTAGGGAATTATGAGGATGCCATTGTGTGCGCCCTTGCTTACTTACCCAGAATCCACATCTAGTTGTGAAAATGTCGGAAATGTAAGACAAATGTTGGGTATCTTCGCAAGCCGCAGTTAACAGGGGCAACAAACTTAAGATTTCCCTATCAACCGCAGACAGAAACTAATAAATAGCAGCTACCGCAAATTCGAAATGCGTGGCCGCAAGTTGAATCGTGAGCCCTTTCCCGAATGTTTACAATCTGTGTATAGTGTTACCCAAAATAATTAATATTCATACTTCAAATAATAATGATCTACCCGATGAATCATTCTGCATTGAACCCTGCTTGCTAGGCAAAAAAACAGCTCCCACTGACCGGCCTCTGGCTGTTAGTGTTGTTAACTCCAGCCTTCTGCTGTGGCCTGACAAACTTGCCTTATCAAATTAGGATCCAGGCTTAAGAACCAGACTTCCAACAACATGGGATATCTGGATAATAATAGCCCCTATGCATAATATAACTCACCACAACTGGAGCAACAGTGGAGTTGGTCGTCACAGCGCCACTCATAGTCATAAGTCCAGTGCTCATGAAGTTAATGAACTGGAAGGGGGAAGGAAAATTTGATTTTGAAATAATAAAAAATGGAAAATTTGAATTTCAAATTTGAAACGGGTAGAAGGTTAATTATAATTTGAAAATTGGACATCATCAACTTCATGAGTACTGGATGAACTGGACGGGGAATAGATAGAAGGGAAATTTGAATTTAACTTGGTCATCATCAACTTCATGAGCACTGGCTGGGTGAACTGGAAGGGGAATAGATAAGAGGGAAATTTGCTTATGTGTATGTGTGTGCGTGTATGTGTGTGTGTATGTGTGTGTGTGTGCGTGTATGTGTGTGTGCGTGTATGAGTGTGTGTGTATGTGTATGTGTGTGGGGTCCTACACTTAAAACCTAAGAGCCTGGCCGAGACTCGCCTAGACTCTCAGAGAGTGTGTGTGTTGGGGGTCCCACGGTTTGAAGTCTGTGTGTGTGTGAGTATATATCATGAGGGTCCTTGCACAAGTGTGTGTGTGTAAGTGTGCGTGCATGTCTTGAGGGTCCCAGCACACACCCATGTGCATATAAATCAAGTTGTATGCTTAGTCTAGGCTAGCAAGTGCATCCAAAGGGGTATTTTTGTGCCTACCTCAATATATAATGACCTACCCAAACCGTACCTTAATGATACCACCAGCCCTGATCCGTTCTGATCTTTATATTGGTAATGCATGCCAATTTTACCTTAACCACAGACATAATAGGTATACGGAAACCCACGCCCCACGAGCCCTGACCTTGGCAGCTTGACTGACTGAATGTCTGTCTGTAACCTCCTACCACTCACAGCTGTCCCCCAGCTGTTGATACCCCGGCGCATTGGAGGTCCACGCTTCGAAGTCTGTGTGTGTGTGTTGGGGGTCCCACGCTTCGATGTGTGTGTGTGTGTGTTGGGGTCCCATGCTTCAAAGTCTGTGTGTGTGTGTGTGCGTTGGGGGTCCCACACTTTAAAGTCTGTGTGTTTGTGTGTGTGTGTGACTTGACTGACTGACTGTCTGTCTGTAACATCCTGCCTCTCACAGATTCCCCCAGCTGTCGATGCCCCGGCAGCTGGCACTGCATTTTCCGTGACTGTACCCCAGTGCGAGCGTCTGGGACCCACTACCTGCATCCCTAGCCTGCTGTCCCTATCCAGCCTGGCAGACGCCGCAGCTCAAGGCGCTAGTTCACGCACCAGGTAGGTGGGCTGCATTATGGGCCGCACTGCTGCATACTAAGTAGAAAGAAATAAAGTTCGCACCGCGTTACCTGGGTGCGGTTTTAGGCTTAAGCCAGGACCCTAGCGTTCGATCCGGCCAGATAATGACCAGTTTCTTTTTCTAATCTGAAATTGTTTTTTTCTAGCTTAAAGGTTTTAGGCCTCCTCCAGGGACAGCGTTTTAGTGCTTTGTACAGCTTTTTATAAATTGTATAGCATTTTATAGCTTTTTAGGGCTATTTAAGGCGGGGGAAAAAACTTTTAACTTTTTTGTACGATATTTTTGCCAAACCGGGGTCAAAACTTGCGATCGCCACATATAGCGTAAAAAAGCATTGATAATGACTGCATACGGAAAACTTCCTCACGCACCAGGTGGGCTGATCACCGTGTACTTCCGTACTCCACCACATTTTCAGGTGCAGATTCATTATGCTGGGGTGATTTATATGGGTTTATACAGGTTTTATGGCACAGATTTCACAGCACAGAGCAATAACAGCATAGAGCATCAAATAACATCAGGGGGCAGAAACACAGCAGCAACATTAACAACAACAACAACAACAAGTACAACGATCACAGCAACAAGAACAACAACAACAACAACAGCGACAACAATGACAACAATGACAATGACAGCAATGACAATGACAATGACAACAATTACAACCACGATAACAACGATAACAAAGAAAAGGATGAAGGGGAATATCGCAAACATAATGACCAGAACAGCTATGCAAATAATCAGGAGTGGTTGTAACCAAGACGACATCAATGATCACAAATAAAGCAAAAACAAAAACAGTAAAACCTACAATAACAATAGCAAAAACAAAAACATGGGTAGGAAGTACAGCTGTAGCCTAATAGTCCGTTGGTGCAGCATTGGTGGATGCGTCCAACATGGTACGAAAGTCCACTTGGCACTAGAGTCCAACATGTATGGCACTACAGTCCAACTTGTATGGCACTACAGTCCAAAATGCATGGCACAACAGTCCAACTTGGAGCTGCAGTCCAATGATATGATAGTGGTGAAGAGGTCCAACAAATGGTAGATTTTTTTGAATAGGCTCCGGGTGTTGTCATCCCTCAGCATAAATGGTCACTGCTACTGGTACGAAACCACTGCAGTAAGACCCTTGTCTTGGCCTGATAACAACAACCGGTAAACCAAAGGTCGACTTACCCTTTAAAACGACGACAACTGGTAGATTTTCATTACCAGTTTACCAGTGAATGGTTGCCAACACAACTGAGTCCCAACAGGACGACAGCTCCCACCTGATCTCCTGACTTTCGTTACCATTACCTCACGCAGGGAGCTGTTAAGCCACAGTCTGAGGGCGCTGCTCTGCCTCTCCCACCGCAATGACGCTAACACAAATCTTGCCATAGAGGATTGCACCTATGCGGGCAAGAGCCTCTCGTCCATTCTGAGTGACACGTTTGCGCCAGTATGCGGCGGGATTTCTGATGCTGTATGCGTAGCAAGGCCAGGCTGCCAACTGATGCCCCACGGGACCACAACGACTGCATCCGTAGTGCGCAGTATGTCGTGCAATACCTGGGTGGAGACTTACCAGCTCAGGAGATGCAGGAGCTTGCTGCCGTTTGTCGCGCATCAACCGCCTCTTGCGGTTTATCGGAGTTGCGCCTGACCAGATTCGACATGGACACATTGGCCGCTGTGCTGGCGAACGACAGCACCCTTGAGGACCACGATGATGACCACGATGACGAACACGATGAGCACGAGGATGGCGATGATCCCTGCGCAAACTTTGGGGAGGACTCGCTGAACCTGCGAATAGCCAGTGTCTTTGTCAACCTTGTGGCTGGGGCAGTTGGCTGTGTATTTTCACTCAGCTTTGCGGTAAGACATGCCTTTTACTCGATCCATCCATGGAGATGACCTAGTAAGACGTATGGGTGGGTGTAATGTGGTGTGTATGCGTGGGAGAGGGGGGGGGGGATGGAAAGTGGTTGGCTAGGACAGTGGGGACCATTTGTTAACGACCAGTAAAGTTTATGTTAGTTTGGTTCATGCATCATCAAAATGTTGTTACAATTAGGGGGCGGCAAAGAGATCTATATTGCCCAAAAACATAGATCTATATAGATCTATATATAGCAAATATATATATTGTGTAAATCTACAACATATGCAGTTACATCAGATAGACACCGGAAAATCCAGTCGAAGCGCCTGCAATATGATATGGTGCCCTATGCCATAATTGTAAAACCTGTTTTTGATTTTTGTAAGGTACCCTATGCAGATTTTCAAGAATCCAGCTTCGCCAATATAGATCTATATAGATCTATCTCTACATAGATCGATGCCTCTCCCTAGTTATAATGAAAGTAGGGCTTAGTTAGTGGCACATGCAGTGTACTGCCTCTCTTGTGATTCCATGTACTGTCCGCCCTTTCTGCATATCCCATTTTACTCGTCCACCCTAAACCCCAAGTTCCCTTATTAAAAAACATCCTTCTCCACCCACTAGCAATGCCCCCTTTACTCCTCCCACACTACTTGACCCTCCCCATACTCACACGCTTACACTCTCTCTCAAACACTCAGACACACACATGCTCAGCTTCCCTCCCAGCCACCTACCAACCCCCTTTCCCCACTCCCTCACCTTTCAGCGGTTCTCCAGCCAGGGCTCCCTAGTCTACGCTGTCATCCCTCGGCTTGTCTGCTGGCCTCATCCTCTGTCTAGGCCTCGTGCATGTGACCCCTCATGCAATCGAGCAGCTTGATGGATTGATCTTGGCAGACAGCGCCGAAGATCTGCACGACCACCGCCGCCTCTTGCTCAGCTCGGTACATGGGCACATGGATAGCTTTAATCACATGTTGGATGTAGGAGCTCTTTGGTCACAGGATACGTCAGGTTATGCTGCAGGAGGATCATGTGGATGATCATGACGATCATGATGATCATGCAGAGGATCTTGTTGAGGGCTATGATCCCAACTGTGGCTTTGAAAGCCACCAACATCCCTTTCCTTTGGGGCTGTGCGTCATCATGGCCGGCTTCCTGACCATGGTGCTGATGGAGCATCTAGCACACATCCTGTTTGGGGAGAACCACACCCACTACTCCCCTTCTGATCCTGTTGGCCATAGACATGCCACCTCACCTGCCGCGGTTGGTGAAGCGTCCGAGGGTCAGGTCCCAGGGAGCTTGAAGAATGAAGCCGACTCCGAGAGTGGTAGTAGCAGTGCTGTGGATATAGCAGTTGACAAGGAGAAAGGCAGCGAAGGGCTACAGTCAGGATTAACTAGGATGCAGCTGATGGCGTTATTGGGTGAAGTGGGCTGCGTCTTCCATAGCGTCATTCTCGGCATCTCTCTGGGCGTGACCCTTCCTAAGAGCGATGTGACGACGTTGCTCATTACTCTATCCATCCACCAGCTCCTGGAGGGCATGGGTCTGGCCAACCTGATCGCCACATCTGGCTTTGCAACCTTGAAGGTGGTGACCATGTGCGTACTCTACACGCTGACCTGTCCCATCGGGGTCGCGATTGGAATTGGCATCTCTGACTCTTATGATGCCGGGAGCACGACAGCTAGGGCTGTGCAGGGCTCATTCAATGCAATTTCGGCAGGGATGCTGCTGTACCTGGCCATGGTCATGATCCTGCAGACCTCCGTTGGTACGAAGATACCTACCCGCCACAGGTTGCTTTCTTTCGCCGCAACATGTTTGGGGGCATTGGCATTTGCCATTCTGGCGAACTGGGTGTAGTTACCTCTGCAGCTTAGCAGAGCTCCCAAGGGCAGTGAGCAGGTTTTGCAGGGGCACCAGAATTGCCTAGCTTTACGTGATGAACATTTGTTTGTGCCCCTATGTCCCTACTGTACGATGCAGGTTTAAATACTCTGATGAAGCTCAATTAAACCTAAGTTAAACGGCTATAATTGAGTTTTACCTTTGTTAGTAACCAAGACTGATAAGTGGGGTGTAATTAGCTCCAAGCAGGTTCCCTGAGTAGTAGTAGCAGTGGCAATGTTGTTCATAGGAATGTTGATAAATAAATTACAAGGTGTGAGGTTGATAGGGCCAGCCCGTTTGCTTTCACCGGGGCCAGCCACCAATGGGGGGGGGGGGGATAAGGTGAGCTCCCATTGGCTTGCGCTAGGTTGGGCCACCATGTTGCAGTGTAATCTGGGTCGTTTTTTAGAGAACGCCAGCAGGCTACTTTCGGCTGAAACGCCAGGGTGACAACCTTTTGGATGTGTTATACATCCAGTGCAAGCCAGTGCAATAAATCTAGAGCAAAAAAATAATCCAGAGCACGAGCCACTGCAATAAATACAACCAGTGAAATAAATCCGGTGCAAATAAGGCTTTCCAAGCGTGATCCTTGGCTATTGGATTGGAATGATCTGACTTAATTGTTCATAAGTTCCAGTCCCTAAATGATCACTGTAATACGAACTCAGGGCCCCCGTCGGGAAAGCGATTGTTTGGAGTTCAGTTCATCAATATTTTTTCAACTTAAGCTCTTCCCATCACGGTTGGGCAAATCCCTTTAGCCTACTCGGCCTTTCCCTGGACTGTACTACAAATTCCAGTCTATTAGCATCAATTGCGGTTCACTCAATCGTTTTATGACTTAGTGACTACTTATGTACTTCCTTATAACTATCGGTCTAGACAGTACTGTGTCAGCTTCCCATAGACTGTGTCATTCTTCATGACACTGTGACGACTTCCTGTTGACTGCGTCATCGGTTCTTCTGACACGCGCTGTCTAGCCTGCTGTACCCTGATCAGGTTCCAGGCTACGGCCCCTTTCCTCCGCTGGTGTCCCTATATGGTTCCCCAGTCTTTTGTAATGTTATTCTCATCTCCGTGTATAGATTGGCGAGTCTGACCGCTGCAAGCATCTGTCCACTCTCTGAAGTGTCTAAGCTGATAGGTTATGGGCCCATCACGCTAACCACTGCTATGAAGGATGAGATGGCGTCCTTGCATGCCCATGGTACTTGGGCACTGACTCCTCAACCTCCTAAGCAAAGGATACTATCTGGCAGTGGTTATTTGTGAAGAAGTTAGGTGATGGTTCTTGTGCGCTTAAAGCACGTTTTGTGGTACGAGGTTTTCTGCAGCGGTCCTGGAATGGATTTTCATGATGTATATGCCCCCCCATCTCCTCTAAAGCAGGTCTGGAGTTCTCCTTGCTGCCATCACTCATAGGAAAAATGTTGTTCGGCAGCTGGATATCAAGACTGCATTTCTAGAAGCAAACTTGGAACCTGGGATTGACTTGTACTGCCACCAGCCTGAGGGCTCAAGGTACTTGCGGTCCTCATGGTGTTCCCCTTGCGGTGCAAACTGATCAAGTCCCTTTATGGTTTGAAGCAGGCACCCAGGGCTTGGAGCATGGATGTCAAGCGGGTTTTGATTGCACATGGGTTTACTATGTGCAAGGCAGAACCAGCTCTGTATTTTAGAAGGGATTCTTTTGGTGGGTGGAGCTATGTCCTGACCTATGTTGATGATTTAATCTGTGCTTTTGTTGATCTGGCTTTGTATGCCTTGCTGCATCAAGGCTATGGAGGCTGCTGGCTGGGAGGTCAAGGAGATGGGTGTACTTGTCCAGTTCCTCTCATCGGACATGCATGTTACACTTGACTCTGATGGCCGGTGTGTTCAGATCAACTTCTCCCAGCACTCCTACATTGTTGATCTGGTGGAGCAGTTTGGTCTCACCGATGCAGACAAGCCCAAGTTCTCTGCCCCATGCCAACTTGCACTGTCACTGCTGACCCCCCTGGCGCGACCCCCTGCCCGTCTAATAGCCAGTACCTCTCTCTTGTAGGCTTTGCTATACCTGGCTACCTGCACCAGGCCTGATATTTCTTTGCTGTCAGCTACCTATCCAGGTTTTCTGCTCACCCTACCGTCCCCCTCTGGGGGGCAGCCAAGCGCTTGCTCTTGTATTTGAGGTCTCATTCCCACCTGGGCCTCACTCACACCCACAGCCCTGAGTTCTCTTTTACTTGTCTTTAGTGACTCATCCTTTGCTGATGATGGGTCTGACATAACAGGAGGTCTCAGACTGGCTATGCTGTGCTTGCTGCCGGGTGCCTAGAGAACTGGATGAGCAAAAGGCAACCTACTGTTGCCATTAGCTCTAGTGAGGCTGAGTATCAGGCCCTGGCTCAGGCTGCCAGGGAGGTGCAATGGTTGAAGAAGTTGAGGTTTGATCTGGGTTTGCCTTGTTACCATGGTCACCATTCAGGGTGACAACCTAGGGTCTCTGAGTTGGGCCAATGACTGGCAGCTGATTCCTCGCAGCAAGCACATTGATGTGATTCATCACTATATCAAGGAGTTGGTGGAGGATGGCAGACTGGCAGTTGCCTATGTTAACACTAAGGACAACTGTGCTGACCCCTTCACCAAGCCCCTTGATCCTGTTGTGTTCTGGCGGTTTGTCCGCATGCACAGAATGACCGCTTCTCCTTAGGGAAATTTTTTTCTGGTTACATCAGTATCTTTGGTTATCATTGGTTTGGCATTAGGTTCCTATTCCCGCGATCGGGTTTTCTATACCGTTGTTACCCAACTTTGATATTCGGTTTTTCATCTTTTTCTAGCTTGGGCAAATTTTGTTTTTTTTGCCTTGTTTCATTCCTTCCTCTAACCCTTTGGGTTTCATTTGAAGTTCTCCCGGATTTCGGAGTTCTTTGATTTTTTTTTTTAATTCTGTTACATATAGTTCTATGACACCTGTACCATAGGTGGAGAAAATAGTATTGTATGTCACCTGCGTCATAGGTGGAGTATCAGCATCAATTGCGGTTCACTCAATCGTTTTATGACTTTAGTGACTACTTACGTACTTCCTTAGAACTATCGTCTAGACAGTACTGTGTCAGCTTCCCGTAGACTGTGTCATTCTTCATGACACACTGTGACGACTCCTGTTGACTGCGTCATCGTTCTTCTGACACGCGCTGTCTAGCCTGCGTACCCTGAATCAGGTTCCAGGCTACGGCCCCCTTTCCTCCGGGGGGGTGTCCCCTTTATGGTTCCCCAGGTCTTTTGTAATGTTATTCTCATCTCCGTGTATAGATTGGCGCGCGTCTGACCGCTGCAAGCATCTGTCCACTCTTCTGCAGTGTCTAAGCTGATAGGTTTATGGGCCCATCACGCTAACCACTGCTATGAAGGATTGAGATGGCGTCCTTGCATGCCATGGTACTTGGGCACTGACTCTCTCAAACCTCCTAAGCAAAGGATACTATCTGGCAGGTGGTTATTTGTGAAGAAGTTTAGGGTTTGATGGTTCTGTGCGCTTTAAAGCACGTTTCGTGGTACGAGGTTTTCTGCAGCGTCCTGGACTGGATTTTCATGATGTATATGCCCCCATCTCTCTCTAAAGCAGGTCTGGGAGTTCTCCTTGCTGCCATCACTCATAGGAAAATGTTTGTTCGGCAGCTAGATATCAAGACTGCATTTCTAGAAGCATAACCTTGGAACCTGGGCTTGACTTGTACTGCCACCAGCCTGAGGGCTTCAAGGTACTTGTTCCTCATGGTGTTCCCCTTGCGTGCAAACTGATCAAGTCCCTTTATGGTTTGAAGCACGGGCACCAGGGCTTGGAGCATGGATGTCAAGCGGGTTTTTTGATTGCACATGGGTTTACTATGTGCAAGGCAGAACCAGCTCTGTATTTTAGAAGGGATTCTCTTTTGGTGGGTGGAGCTATGTCCTGACCTATGTTGATGATTTTATCTGTGCTTTTGTTGATCTGGCTTTGTATGCCTTGCTGATCAAGGCTATGGAGGCTGCTGGCTGGGAGGTCAAGGAGATGGGTGTACTTGTCCAGTTCCTCTCATTGGACATGCATGTTTACACTTGACTCTGATGGCCGGGTGTGTTCAGATCAACTTCTCCCAGCACTCCTACATTGTTGATCTGGTGGAGCAGTTTGTCTCACCGATGCAGCCAAGCCCAAGTTCTCTCGCCCCCATGGCCAACTGCACTGTCACTGCTGACCCCCCTGGCGACCCCCTGCCCTCTAAGTAGCCAGTACCTCTCTCTTGTAGGTGCTTTGAATCTATACCTGGCTACCTGCCACCAGCTGATATTTCCTTTTGCTGTCAGCTACCTTAATCCAGGTTTTCTGCCTGCACCTTACCCTTCCCCTCTGGGTGGGCAGCCAAGCGCTTGCTCCCTTGTATTTTGCCTCGGTCTCATTCCCACCTGGGCCTCACTACAACACCACAGCCCCTGTAGTTTCTCTTTACTGTCTTTAGTGACTCATCACCCATTTCTGCTGATGATGGGTCCTGACATTAACAGGAGGTCTCAGACTGGCCTATGCTTGTGCTTTGGCTGCCGCGTGCCCTAGTGAAACTGGATGAGCAAAAGGCAACCTACTGTTGCGATTAGCTCTTAGCTGAGGACTGAGTATCAGGCCCCTGGCTCACGAGCTGCCAGGCGTGTGCAATGGTTGGAAGAAGTTTGATGGTTGTGATCTGCCCGGCCCGTTTGTTGCTTACATGGCCCCGACCCCCAATTCCCAGAACCCCCCCACATCGAGTGGGGCAACCACCACCCCCCACGAGCCTTCAGGGCTGACAACCACTATTCTAAGCCCGCCCGGTCTCTGAGTTGGGCCCAATGACTGGCAACAGACTCTATTCCCGCCAGCAAGCACCCATTGATGTGATTCATACTATACAAGGAGTTGGTGGATGGATGGCAGACTGAGCAGTTGCCTATGTTAACACAAGGACAAATGTTGCTGACCCCCTTCACCAAGCCCCTGATCCTGTTTGTGTTCTGGCGCGGTTATTTGTCCGCATGCACAGGAATGACCGCTTCTCCTTAGGGGAAATTTTTCTTCCAGGGTACCATCATGTATCATTTGGTATACATTGTTTGGCATTAGTTCCTATTCCGGATTCGGATATTTCGTATACCGTTTGTTACCCCCCAACTTTGGATATTCTGTTTTTCATCTTTTTCCTAGCTTAGCAAATTTTGCTTTTTTGCCTTGTTTAACAAATTCCTTCCTGTAGACCCCTTGGGTTTCATTTGAAGTTTCCTCCCGGATTCCGCAGTTCTTTATTTTTTTTTAATTGCTGTTTACATATAAGTTCTCTATGACACCTGTACCATAGTTGGAGAAATTTCAGGTATTTGTATGTCAACCTGCGTTCATTAGTGTGTCAGTATCCAGCACTTCCAATTGCCCCGGTTCAAACTCCAATTTCGTTATTATGACTTAGTAGACACTTACGTACTTCCCTTAGAACGTATCGGTTCTAGGACCAGGACTGTGTCAGCTTCCCGTAGACTGTGTCATTCTTCATGGCACTGTAGACCGACTTTCCTGGTTTGACTGCTCATCGTTCTTCTGACACGCCTGTCTAGCCTGCTGCTACCTCTGATACAGCGTTCCAGGGGCTTACGGCCCTTTCTCTCCGCTGGTGTCCCTTTAGTTATCGTTCCCCCAGTCTTTCAATGTAACATGTTTACTTCTTCATTCTTCCGTGTATAGATTGGCGCGGTTCTGACCGCTTGCAGAGCAATCTGGTTCCACTCTCTGCCCCAGTGTTCTAAGCTGCATGTTTAGCGTTAGGCCATCACCGCTAACCACTGCTATGAAAGAATGAGATGGCCCGTCCTTGCATGGCCCCATCGTGCTATCTTGGGGCACTGTGACTCACTCAACCTCTAATGCAAAACGCGATTTACTATCTGGCAGGTGGTCTATTTTGTGTCGAAGAAAGTTACGGGGATTGCATAGGTTCATGTGCACGCTTTTAAAGCACGTTGCTTGAGTACGCAGGTTCTTGCAGCGTCCCTGCGGCGGACTGGATTTTCGCATGATCGTATAATCCGCCCCATCCCGTTCCTTCTAAAGCAGGCCTTGGGGTTCTTCCGTTGCTGCCCATCATCTCACTAGGAAAATGGGTTTGATTCGGCAGCTAGATGGTGGGAGATATCAAGACTGCCATTTTTCTAGAAGCAACCTTGGAACCCTGGGGCCTTTGACTTGTACTGGCCACCACCGCCTGGAGGCTTCAAGTAACTTGTTCGCTCATCGGTGTCTCCCCCTTGCCGTGCCCAAACTTGATCCCCAAGTCACCCTTTTTATGGTTTGAAAGCAAGGCACCAGCGGCTTTGGAGCATGGGATCCTGTGTCAAAGCGGGGTTTTTGAGATAATGCACCATGTTTTGACTCTGGTGCAAGGCAAGAACCCAGCCTCTATTTTGAAGGGATCTCTTTTGGTTGGGTTGTGCGAAGCTAATGTCCGCTGACCTATGGTTGATGAATTTTTTATCCTGGGTGGCTATTGCTCTCGATCTCGGACTTTGTTATGCCTTGTGCTATCAAGGCTATGGAGGCTGCTGGACTGGTTGGGTCAAGGAGATGGGAGCACTTGTAACTTGTCCAGTTCTCTCGAGTTGGAATGGCAGGTGTTACACCTTGGACTCTGATGTGGACCGGTGTTCGGTTCAGATATATCAACTTCTATCCCAGCACTCCTACACTCTTTGATCTGGTGGAGCAGTTTGGTCTCACCCCATGCAGCCAAGCCAAGTATCTTCTGCCCCCATGCGCCAACTGCACTGTCACTGTCTGACCTCCCCCTAGGGCGACCCCCATTGCCCTTCTAATAGCCAGTACCGTCTCATCCTTGTAGGTGCTTTGCGTATACCTGGCTACCTGCCCACCACCGTCTGATCATTTCTTGTTGCTGTCAGCTACCTTTGTCCAGTTTTCTGCTCAACCCCTACCGTCCCCCCTCATGGGTCAGCAAAAGCGCTCTTGTCTCTTGTATTTGAGCGTATCATTCCACTTGATCACTCACACCCACAGCCCGACCTTCGTACCTTTTAGTGACCTCAAATCTGACATCAACAGGAGTCCATCATACCGCTATGCTGTGCTTGCTGCCGGTCCTAGAGAACTGGCATGGTGAGCAAAAGGCAACCCTTACTGTTGCCATTAGCTCTAGTGAGGGACTTGTTAAGCACTCAGGCCCTGGCATCAGGCTGCAGGAGGTTGCAAATGGGTTGAAGTAAGTGTGGAGGTTTGATCGGTTTGCCTCTCGCTACCATGGTCACCATTCAGATAATTTCCGGTGACAACCTAGCGGGTCTCTGAGGTTATGGGCCAAATGACACTGGCAGACTGATTCCTCGCAGCAAGCATCCATTGCATGTGATTCATCACTATACAACGAGTTGGTGGAGGATGGGCAGACTGCACGTTTGCCTATGTTAAACACGTCTGAAAAAGGACAATCTGACTGGACCCCGTGTGTATTACGATGCTCGCAACCCCTTTGATCCTGGTTGTGTATCTTTGGGCGTTTGTTCTGTGCCGGTCTGGGTGATATGGAGTGTCACAGAGTGAGTGACCGCTTGTCTACCTTAGGGGAATTTCTGTTTTTCTGGTAGATCCCAGTATCTTTGGTACAGTGATAGGTTTGTGGGCAGTTAGTTCTCTCATTGCTTCACGGAGTTTGGTATGTGGTCTATACCGTTGTTACCCAACTTCCCACCTCACTTGATATTCGGGCTTTTCATCTCTATTCTCATGTGAGGCTCAGTGGGTGGACAGTGAGATTTTGTTTTCTGTTGTGTTGCTTTGGTTGTCATTCTGTGTCCCTTGCTAAGGCTTTTGATGGGTTT
>JAJSRW010001905.1:0-24514 GCA_022414725.1 Microglena sp. YARC
AGAGAGATTACAGCTACATTCAGAAATTACAGAGCGAGAGAGGGCTACATGCTGACACAGCTACACTCATTGACACTACAGTGTACACATGCGATGACACTACAACTAACGTATGCATGACCACTACACATCGCTACAATGCAGACACTAAAGCTACATTCAGAACACAGCTCTTCAGCAGTGACAAACTACACTACATGCTTGAAATTTCAAAGCTACTAGTGCATGACATTACAGCTATACTCATGCATGACAGTTACAGCTACATGCATGAATTAGCTACACATGCATGACAATACCAATTGCCTACACATGCAGACATTACAGGCTACATGACATTCGACAGTACAGGCTACATGCATGAAACTACAGCTACATGCATGGACATTCTACATGGCTACAGACCATGCAATGACATACAAGCTCGACATGCATGACACACTACACGCTAACATGCACTGAATTACATCTGCAATGCAGCGACATCTACAGGATACACTCAACCTGTAACTAGCACAATGCATGACACTACACCTCTAGCAGTGACAGCTGAGTGACAATCTGCCAACAGCACATCCACTGACATGAACTGCTACGTTCATGACATTACAGCGTCGCAGACATCTCAATACAGCTATCACCACATCGCATCGAATTACAAGCATACAGACCATCATCCAGCATGACGAGTTACAGCTACATGCCTATACATAGACAGCTGACACATTGCATGAACATCACATAGCTAAAATTGGATGCAATACAGCTACATGGCATGACGTTACTGGCTAAATGCTAGACTACAAGGTCTACATGCATAACAATTACACGCATACAGAATCAGACATTACAGTGCTACATGATCGAATTTCAAAAGCTACACCAATCATGCAGACCAATACAGCTAACGAGATGCAATGACACGTATCGACCCACTATGCAAACACGACAGCACAGCATAGACCATTACAACTACATGCATGATACTACAGCTAACATCATCATGACCTACTAAACCAGCTACATTCATGAAACTGACAGCTACAGTGTCAGGAAGCTGGACACGCTTACATAGCAGTGACACTGTGACAAGCTACACATATCAACCCCACTCACTCAGCTACACATTCAGAACTACAAACATCACTCATAGCCCATACACATGGCACAGTGCTTACCTTTTCAGCGTTACATGCATGACAGTTCACCCATGCTACAAATCATTACTATGGACATAACTACATGCATGACATTACAGCTACAGCATGACACATACAGCTACATGCATGACACTTACAGCTTACATGCAAGACACTACAGTACATGCATGACATACAGCTACATGCATGATACTACAGCTACTGCGATGCACTACAGCTACATGCATGACACTACAGCTACATGCATGACACTACAGCTACATGGCATGACACTACAGCTTCACTATGACTGGACGATTACAGCTAACATGCATGACAATTACAAAACTACAGCTACATGCATGACATTACAGCTACATGCATGAGCACTACAAGCTACCATGCATGTAACCTGACCACGCTAACGATGATATTACAAGCACATCCTGACATATGACACTACAGCTACATGCATGAACATTGACAGCTCCCGATGCATGGACAATACAGCTTACACATGCATACATTAAGCTCATGCATGACAATTACGCTACATGCATACACTACAGCTACATGCATGACATTACAGCTACATGCATGCATTTACAGCTACATGCATGACACTACAAGCGATACATGCCATGACACTACAGCTACATGCATGGACACTACAGCTACTGATGACATTACACTCCATGGCATGACATAAAGCTACATGCGATGACATTTAACACTACATTGCATGACGATTACAGCTAATGCATGACACATACAGCTAATGCATGACACTACGCTACATGCATGACGTATTACAGCTACATTGCCTGACACTACAGCTTTACATGCATGAATTACTACATGCATGACTTTACAGCTACATTGCATTTGACATTACAGCTACATGCATGACAGTACAGCTACATTGGCATGGACATTTACAGCTACATGCATGACAGTTACAGCTACATGCATGACCTACAGCTACATAGCACTCGACACATACAGTTACAATGCATGACATAAGCTACAATGCCATGACACTACAGCCTAATGCATGAACATTCAGCTACATGCATGACATTTACAGCTACATGCATTACATTACAGCTACATGCATGACATTTACAAAGCTACATGCATTGACAATTACAGCTACATGCATGACCACTACACTACATGCATACATTAAAAACAGCATACCCTACAGCTAACAGCTTGACTATTACAGCTACATGCGATGATCATACATGCATGACATTACAGCTTCATGATGCTACATGCATGACATTCAGCTTCATGCATGACATTACAGCTACCATGCATGACAATAAAAAACAGCTACATGCATGACACACAGCTAAACAGTGCATGAACAACTACAGGCTACATGCAATGACATTACAGCTATGGCATGTACAGCACATGCATGACATACAGCCACATGCATGACTACAGCTACATGCATGACATTACAGCTACATGCTTGACCCTTCAGCTACATGCATGACACTTACAGCTACAATTTGCATGACATGTACACATGCTACCCATGCACTGAACTACAAGCTACCATGCATGACACTATCACCATCTACAATGCATAATGCTACAATGCATGACATTACAGCTACATGCATTGACATTTGTCAGACATGCCATGACATTACAGCTACAACATGCCCGCATCGACACAATACGCTACATGCAAATGGACGACTACACAATGCGAACAATAACAGCTTTACACATGATGCAATAACCACTCAGAAGCTACATAACCAATCATGACATTACGCTAACAATGCATGATCACTTACAGCTACAGTGGTCAGCTACATGCATGACATTAACTAACATGTACAAATGCACACTCAACAGCTACATGACTAGACAAGCCTAATCAATGACACCAATTCAGGCTACATGCATACATGACACTCAGCATACAATGCATGCCACTACACAGCTACATGCTCAACTGCATGACACTACAATACATGCACTGCTACATGCATGGACATACAGCTACATGCTTACAAAGCTACATGCATGACAGCTACACATGACAGCTATGCATGACATACAGCTACATGCATGACACTACAGCTACATTATACAGCTACATTGCATGACATTACAGCTACATGCATGACATACAGCTACATGCATGACAGCTAACATGCATGCATGACATATGACAATACAGGCTACATGCATGACATTACAGCTATGCATGACACTACAGCTACATGCATGACACTACAGCTACAGCATGACATACAGCTACATGCTGACACTACAGCTACATGACATACATGGCTTACAGCTACATGCATGACATTACAGCTACATGCATACAGCACATGCACAACAGCTACATGCATGACAGCTACATGCATGACATTACAGCTCATGCATACACACATGCATGACATACAGCTACATGCATGACATTACAGCTAGCATGACATACAGCTACATGCATGACACTTACAGCTACATGCATGACATTACAGCTACATGCATGACATTACAGCTACATGCATGACATTACAGCTACATTGCATGACATTACAGCTACATGCATGACACTACAAGCTACATGCATGAACATTACAGCTACATGCATGACATTACAGCTACATGCATGACATTACAGCTACATGCATGACATACAGCTACATGCATGACACTACAGCTACATGCATGACACTACAGCTACATGCATGACACTACAGCTACATGCATGACTACAGCTACATGCATGACACTACAGCTACATGCATGACATTACAGCTACATGCATGACATTACAGCTACATGCATGACACTTACAGCTACATGCATGACATTACAGCTACATGCATGACACATACAAGCGCCACTACAGCTACATGCATGCACAACAGCTACATGCATGACATTACAGCTACATGCATGACATTACAGCTACATGCATGCACATTACAGCTACATGCATACAGCTACATGCATGACATTACAGCTACATGCATGACATTACAGCTACATGCATCATTACAGCTACATGCATGACATACAGCTACATGCATGACATTACAGCTACATGACAACAGCTACATGCATGCACATTACAGCTACATGCATGACATACAGCTACATGCATGACATTACAGCTACATGCATGACATTACAGCTACATGCATGACATTACAGCTACATGCATGACATTACAGCTACATGCATGACACTACAGCTACATGCATGACATTACAGCTACATGCATGACATACGCTACGCATGACACTACAGCTACATGCATGACACTACAGCTACATGCATGACACTACAGCTACATGCATGACATACAGCTACATGCATGACATTACAGCTACATGCATGACATTACAGCTACATGCATGACATTACAGCTACATGCATGACATTACAGCTACATGCATGAACATGCATGACATTACAGCTACATGCATGACATTACAGCTACATGCATGACATACAGCTACATGCATGACATTACAGCTACATGCATGACATACAGCTACATGCATGACATTACAGCTACATGCATGACACTACAGCTACATGCATGACACTACAGCTACATGCATGACACTACAGCTACATGCATGACATTACAGCTACATGCATGACACTACAGCTACATGCATGACACTACAGCTACATGCATGACATTACAGCTACATGCATGACATTACAGCTACATGCATGACATTACAGCTACATGCATGACATTACAGCTACATGCATGACATTACAGCTACATGCATGACATTACAGCTACATGCATGACACTTACAGCTACATGCATGACATTACAGCTACATGCATGACATTACAGCTACATGCATGACATTACAGCTACATGCATGACATTACAGCTACATGCATGACATTACAGCTACATGCATGACACTACAGCTACATGCATGACATTACAGCTACATGCATGACACTTACAGCTACATGCATGACACTACAGCTACATGCATGACACTACAGCTACATGCATGACACTACAGCTACATGCATGACATTACAGCTACATGCATGACATTACAGCTACATGCATGACATTACAGCTACATGCATGACATTACAGCTACATGCATGACATTACAGCTACATGCATGACACTACAGCTACATGCATGACATTACAGCTACATGCATGACACTACAGCTACATGCATGCATTACAGCTACATGCATGACATTACAGCTACATGCATGACATTACAGCTACATGCATGACATTACTACAGCTACATGCATGACATACAGCTACATGCATGACATTACAGCTACATGCATGACATTACAGCTACATGCATGACATTACAGCTACATGCATGACACTTACAGCTACATGCATGACACTTACAGCTACAGCATGACATACATGCATGACATATACAGCTACATGCATGACACTACAGCTACATGCATGACATTACAGCTACATGCATGACATTACAGCTACATGCATGACATTACAGCTACATGCATGACATACAGCTACATGCATGACATTACAGCTACATGCATGACATTACAGCTACATGCATGACACTACAGCTACATGCATGACACTTACAGCTACATGCATGACATTACAGCTACATGCATGACATTACAGCTACATGCATGACACTACAGCTACATGCATGACATTACAGCTACATGCATGACATACAGCTACATGCATGACATTACAGCTACATGCATGACACTACAGCTACATGCATGACATTACAGCTACATGCATGACATTACAGCTACATGCATGACACTACAGCTACATGCATGACATTACAGCTACATGCATGACATTACAGCTACATGCATGACACTACAGCTACATGCATGACATTACAGCTACATGCATGACATACAGCTACATGCATGACATTACAGCTACATGCATGACACTACAGCTACATGCATGACATTACAGCTACATGCATGACATTACAGCTACATGCATGACACTACAGCTACATGCATGACATTACAGCTACATGCATGACATACAGCTACATGCATGACATACAGCTACATGCATGACATTACAGCTACAGCTACATGCATGACATTACAGCTACATGCATGACATTACAGCTACATGCATGACATTACAGCTACAGCTACATGCATGACATTACAGCTACATGCATGACATACAGCTACATGCATACATGCATGACATTACAGCTACATGCATGACATTACAGCTATGACATTACAGCTATGCATGACACTACAGCTACATGCATGACATTACAGCTACATGCATGACATACAGCTACATGCATGACACTACAGCTACATGCATGACATCTACAGCTACATGCATGACCATACAGCTACATGCATGACATTACAGCTACATGCATGACATTACAGCTACATGCATGACATACAGCTACATGCATGACACTTACAGCTACATGCATGACACTACAGCTACATGCATGACATTACAGCTACATGCATGACATTACAGCTACATGCATGACATTACAGCTACATGCATGACACTTACAGCTACATGCATGACACTTACAGCTACATGCATGACACTACAGCTACATGCATGACATTACAGCTACATGCATGACATTACAGCTACATGCATGACACTACAGCTACATGCATGACATTACAGCTACATGCATGACACTACAGCTACATGCATGACATACAGCTACATGCATGACATACAGCTACATGCATGACATTACAGCTACATGCATGACACTTACAGCTACATGCATGACATACAGCTACATGCATGACACTACAGCTACATGCATGACATTACAGCTACATGCATGACACTACAGCTACATGCATGACACTACAGCTACATGCATGACATTACAGCTACATGCATGACATTACAGCTACATGCATGACACTTACAGCTACATGCATGATGACATTACAGCTACATGCATGACATTACAGCTACATGCATGACACTACAGCTACATGCATGACATTACAGCTACATGCATGACATTACAGCTACATGCATGACACTACAGCTACATGCATGACATACAGCTACATGCATGACACTACAGCTACATGCATGCATGACATTACAGCTACATGCATGACATTACAGCTACATGCATGACATTACAGCTACATGCATGACACTACAGCTACATGCATGACACTACAGCTACATGCATGACATTACAGCTACATGCATGACATTACAGCTACATGCATGACACTACAGCTACATGCATGACATTACAGCTACATGCATGACATTACAGCTACATGCATGACATTACAGCTACATGCATGACATTACAGCTACATGCATGACACTTACAGCTACATGCATGACACTTACAGCTACATGCATGACACTACAGCTACATGCATGACACTACAGCTACATGCATGACATACAGCTACATGCATGACATTACAGCTACATGCATGACATTACAGCTACATGCATGACATTACAGCTACATGCATGACATTACAGCTACATGCATGACACTACAGCTACATGCATGACATTACAGCTACATGCATGACACTACAGCTACATGCATACATGCATGACATTACAGCTACATGCATGACATTACAGCTACATGCATGACATTACAGCTACATGCATGACATACAGCTACATGCATGACATTACAGCTACATGCATGACACTACAGCTACATGCATGACATTACAGCTACATGCATGACACTACAGCTACATGCATGACATTACAGCTACATGCATGACATTACAGCTACATGCATGACATACATACAGCTACATGCATGACATTACAGCTACATGCATGACACTACAGCTACATGCATGACATTACAGCTACATGCATGACATTACAGCTACATGCATGACATTACAGCTACATGCATGACACTACAGCTACATGCATGACATTACAGCTACATGCATGACATTACAGCTACATGCATGACATTACAGCTACATGCATGACATTACAGCTACATGCATGACACTACAGCTACATGCATGACACTTACAGCTACATGCATGACACTACAGCTACATGCATGACATTACAGCTACATGCATGACATTACAGCTACATGCATGACATTACAGCTACATGCATGACATTACAGCTACATGCATGACACTACAGCTACATGCATGACATTACAGCTACATGCATGACACTACAGCTACATGCATGACATGCTACACTACAGCTACATGCATGACATTACAGCTACATGCACATGCATGACATTACAGCTACATGCATGACACTACAGCTACAGCTACATGCATGACATTACAGCTACATGCATGACATACAGCTACATGCATGACATTACAGCTACATGCATGACATTACAGCTACATGCATGACACTACAGCTACATGCATGACATTACAGCTACATTACAGCTACATGCATGACACTACAGCTACATGCATGACACACAGCTACATGCATGACACTACAGCTACATGCATGACACTACAGCTACATGCATGACATTACAGCTACATGCATGACATTACTACAGCTACATGCATGACACTACAGCTACATGCATGACATTACAGCTACATGCATGACACTACAGCTACATGCATGACACTACCAGCTACATGCATGACATTACAGCTACATGCATGACATTACAGCTACATGCATGACATTACAGCTACATGCATGACACTACAGCTACATGCATGACACTTACAGCTACATGCATGACATTACAGCTACATGCATGACAATTACAGCTACATGCATGACATTACAGCTACATGCATGACACTACAGCTACATGCATGACACTACAGCTACATGCATGACACTTACAGCTACATGCATGACATTACAGCTACATGCATGACATTACAGCTACATGCATGACATTACAGCTACATGCATGACATTACAGCTACATGCATGACATTACAGCTACATGCATGACATTACAGCTACATGCATGACATTACAGCTACATGCATGACACTTACAGCTACATGCATGACACTACAGCTACATGCATGACACTACAGCTACATGCATGACATTACAGCTACATGCATGACACTACAGCTACATGCATGACATTACAGCTACATGCATGACACTACAGCTACATGCATGACATTACAGCTACATGCATGACATTACAGCTACATGCATGACACTACAGCTACATGCATGACACTACAGCTACATGCATGACACTACAGCTACATGCATGACATTACAGCTACATGCATGACATTACAGCTACATGCATGCATGAC
The DNA here is from genome assembly GCA_022414725.1 of Microglena sp. YARC. Lineage (NCBI taxonomy): Eukaryota > Viridiplantae > Chlorophyta > Chlorophyceae > Chlamydomonadales > Chlamydomonadaceae > Microglena > Microglena sp. YARC. The sequence continues at coordinate 9,455 of JAJSRW010001905.1, forward strand.
ACTACAGCTACATGCATGACATACAGCTACATGCATGACATTACAGCTACATGCATGACATTACAGCAGCTACATGCATGACACTACAGCTACATGCATGACATTACAGCTACATGCATGACATTACAGCTACATGCATGACACTACAGCTACATGCATGACATTACAGCTACATGCATGACACTACAGCTACATGCATGACATTACAGCTACATGCATGACACTACAGCTACATGCATGACATTACAGCTACATGCATGACACTACAGCTACATGCATGACATTACAGCTACATGCATGACATACAGCTACATGCATGACATTACAGCTACATGCATGACATTACAGCTACATGCATGACATTACAGCTACATGCATGACATTACAGCTACATGCATGACATTACAGCTACATGCATGACACTACATACAGCTACATGCATGACATTACAGCTACATGCATGACATTACAGCTACATGCATGACACTACAGCTACATGCATGACACTACAGCTACATGCATGACATTACAGCTACATGCATGACACTACAGCTACATGCATGACATTACAGCTACATGCATGACATTACAGCTACATGCATGACATTACAGCTACATGCATGACACTACAGCTACATGCATGACACTACAGCTACATGCATGACATTACAGCTACATGCATGACACTACAGCTACATGCATGACACTTACAGCTACATGCATGACATTACAGCTACATGCATGACACTACAGCTACATGCATGACATACAGCTACATGCATGATGACACTACAGCTACATGCATGACACTACAGCTACATGCATGACACTACAGCTACATGCATGACATACAGCTACATGCATGACACACATTACAGCTACATGCATGACACTACAGCTACATGCATGACATTACAGCTACATGCATGACATTACAGCTACATGCATGACATTACAGCTACATGCATGACACTACAGCTACATGCATGACATTACAGCTACATGCATGACACTACAGCTACATGCATGACACTACAGCTACATGCATGACACTACAGCTACATGCATGACACTACAGCTACATGCATGACATTACAGCTACATGCATGACATTACAGCTACATGCATGACACTTACAGCTACATGCATGACATTACAGCTACATGCATGACATTACAGCTACATGCATGACACTACAGCTACATGCATGACACTACAGCTACATGCATGACACTACAGCTACATGCATGACATTACAGCTACATGCATGACACTACAGCTACATGCATGACATTACAGCTACATGCATGACATTACAGCTACATGCATGACACTACAGCTACATGCATGACACTACAGCTACATGCATGACATTACAGCTACATGCATGACACTACAGCTACATGCATGACATTACAGCTACATGCATGACATTACAGCTACATGCATGACATTACAGCTACATGCATGACACTACAGCTACATGCATGACATTACAGCTACATGCATGACATACAGCTACATGCATGACATTACAGCTACATGCATGACACTACAGCTACATGCATGACACTACAGCTACATGCATGACATTACAGCTACATGCATGACATTACAGCTACATGCATGACATTACAGCTACATGCATGACATTACAGCTACATGCATGACATTACAGCTACATGCATGACACTACAGCTACATGCATGACATTACAGCTACATGCATGACACTACATGCTACATGCATGACACTACAGCTACATGCATGACATTACAGCTACATGCATGACACTACAGCTACATGCATGACATTACAGCTACATGCATGACATTACAGCTACATGCATGACACTACAGCTACATGCATGACATTACAGCTACATGCATGACACTACAGCTACATGCATGACATTACAGCTACAGCTACATGCATGACATTACAGCTACATGCATGACATTACTACAGCTACATGCACATGCATGACACTACACTACAGCTACATGCATGACACTACAGCTACATGCATGACACTACAGCTACATGCATGACATTACAGCTACATGCATGACATTACAGCTACATGCATGACACTACAGCTACATGCATGACATTACAGCTACATGCATGACACTACAGCTACATGCATGACACTACAGCTACATGCATGACATTACAGCTACATGCATGACACTACAGCTACATGCATGACATTACAGCTACATGCATGACAGTACAGCTACATGCATGACACTTACAGCTACATGCATGACACTACAGCTACATGCATGACATTACAGCTACATGCATGACACTACAGCTACATGCATGACATTACAGCTACATGCATGACATTACAGCTACATGCATGACATTACAGCTACAGCTACATGCATGACACTACAGCTACATGCATGACATTACAGCTACATGCATGACATACAGCTACATGCATGACATACAGCTACATGCATGACACTACAGCTACATGCATGACATTACAGCTACATGCATGACATTACAGCTACATGCATGACATTACAGCTACATGCATGACATGACAGCTACATGCATGACATTACAGCTACATGCATGACACTACAGCTACATGCATGACATTACAGCTACATGCATGACACTACAGCTACATGCATGACATACAGCTACATGCATGACATTACAGCTACATGCATGACATTACAGCTACATGCATGACATTACAGCTACATGCATGACACTACAGCTACATGCATGACATACAGCTACATGCATGACACTTACAGCTACATGCATGACACTACAGCTACATGCATGACATTACAGCTACATGCATGACATTACAGCTACATGCATGACATTACAGCTACATGCATGACATTACAGCTACATGCATGACATTACAGCTACATGCATGACATACAGCTACATGCATGACATTACAGCTACATGCATGACATTACAGCTACATGCATGACATTACAGCTACATGCATGACATTACAGCTACATGCATGACACTACAGCTACATGCATGACACTTACAGCTACATGCATGACATTACAGCTACATGCATGACATTACAGCTACATGCATGACATTACAGCTACATGCATGACATTACAGCTACATGCATGACATTACAGCTACATGCATGACACTACAGCTACATGCATGACATTACAGCTACATGCATGACATACAGCTACATGCATGACATTACAGCTACATGCATGACATTACAGCTACATGCATGACACTACAGCTACATGCATGACATTACAGCTACATGCATGACATTACAGCTACATGCATGACACTACAGCTACATGCATGACACTACAGCTACATGCATGACATTACAGCTACATGCATGACACTACAGCTACATGCATGACACTACAGCTACATGCATGACACTTACAGCTACATGCATGACATTACAGCTACATGCATGACATTACAGCTACATGCATGACATTACAGCTACATGCATGACACTACAGCTACATGCATGACACTACAGCTACATGCATGACATTACTACAGCTACATGCATGACACTACAGCTACATGCATGACATTACAGCTACATGCATGACATTACAGCTACATGCATGACATTACAGCTACATGCATGACACTACAGCTACATGCATGACATTACAGCTACATGCATGACACTTACAGCTACATGCATGACATTACAGCTACATGCATGACATACAGCTACATGCATGACATTACAGCTACATGCATGACATTACAGCTACATGCATGACATTACAGCTACATGCATGACACTACAGCTACATGCATGACATTACAGCTACATGCATGACATTACAGCTACATGCATGACATTACAGCTACATGCATGACATTACAGCTACATGCATGACACTACAGCTACATGCATGACATACAGCTACATGCATGACATTACAGCTACATGCATGACACTACAGCTACATGCATGACACTACAGCTACATGCATGACACTACAGCTACATGCATGACACTACAGCTACATGCATGACATTACAGCTACATGCATGACATTACAGCTACATGCATGACACTACAGCTACATGCATGACATTACAGCTACATGCATGACATTACAGCTACATGCATGACACTTACAGCTACATGCATGACACTACAGCTACATGCATGACATTACAGCTACATGCATGACATTACAGCTACATGCATGACATTACAGCTACATGCATGACATTACAGCTACAACATGCATGACATTTCAGCTACATGCATGACATTACAGCTACATGCATGACATTACAGCTACATGCATGACACTACAGCATACACTAACAGCACATGCATGACAACTACAGCTACATGCATGACATGTACAGCTACATGCATGACATTACAGCTACATGCATGAACATTACAGCTACATGCATGCTACATTACAGCATACATGCATGACACTACAGCAGCTACATGCATGACATACAGCATGACATAGCACATGCATGACACAATACAGCTACATGCATGACACTACACTACATGCTACATGCATGACATTACAGCTACATGCATGACATTACAGCTACAATGCATGACACTACAGCTACATGCATGCTACATGTACATACATGCTTCATGCATGACATTACAGCTACATGCATGACATTACAGCTACATGCATGACACTACAGCTACATGCATGACACAGCTACAGCTACATGCATGACACTACAGCTACATGCATGACATTACAGCTACATGCATGACACTACATGCATGACACTACAGCTACATGCATGCACACTTACAGCACATGCATGACATTACAGCTACATGCATGCTACATGCATGACACAGCTACAGCTACATACAGCATGACACTACAGCTACATGCATGACATTACAGCTTACAGCTACATGCATGACATTACAGCTACATGCATGACATTACAGCTACATGCATGACATTACATGCTACAGCTACATGCATGACACTACAGCTACATGCATGACACTTACAGCTACATGCATGACACTACGAGCTACAGCTACATACATGCATGACATTACAGCTACATGCATGACATTACAGCTACATGCATGACATTACAGCTACATGCATGACACTTACAGCTACATGCATGACATGCAGTACATGCTACATGCATACATTACAGCTACATGCATGACACTACAGCTACATGCATGACACTTACAAGCTACATGCATACAGCTTACATGCATACATGCATGACACTTACAGCTACATTACAGCTACATGACATTACTACAACAGCTACATGCATGACACTACAGCAATACATGCTACATGCATGAACACTACAGCTATGACATTACAGCTACAGCTACATGCATGACCATCAGCTACATGCATGACACAGCTTGACAGCTACATGCATGACACTACAAATGCTACATGCATGACACTACAGCTACATGCATGACATTACAGCTACATGCATGACATTACAGCTACATGGACACTACAGCTACATGCATGACATTACAGCTTGCAATGCATGCACATTACAGCTACATGCATGACACTACAGCTACAGATGCATGACATTACAGCTACATGCATGACAATTACAGCTACATGCATTACAGCTACATGCATGACATTAAGCTACATGCATGACATACAGCTACATGCATTACAGCTACATGCATGACATTACAGCTCATGCATGACATTACAGCTACATGCATGACACTACAGCTACATGCATGACATGCACATACAGCTACATGCATGAACATACATTGCTATGACACTACAGCACATGCATGACATACAGCTACATGCATACCAGCATGACATACACAGCTACATGCATGACCATTACAGCACATGCATGGACACTACAGTGACATGCATGACATTACAGGCTACATGCATTACAGACATTACAGCTACATGCATGACACTTACAGCTACATGCATGACATTACAGCTACATGCATGACACTACAGCTACATGCATGACATTACAGCTACATGCATGACACTTACAGCTACATGCATGACACTACAGCTACATGCATGACATTACAGCTACATCATACATACAGCATACATACAGCTAATAATTACACAGCGATGACATGACACTACAGCTAATGCATGCATTGAGCATACAGCTACATGCATGACAACTACAGCTACATGCATGACATTATACATGCTACAGCTGCACATGCATGACATTACAGCTATCATGCATACATTACAGCTACACATGCATGACATTACAGAGCATACACGCTACAGCTAACGCATTGACATTAAGCCAGCACATTCAATAGCAAATCACACATTGACAATTGCACACTACATCTACATGCTACATTACAGATGACACGCTACATTGCTACATGCACCAGTATCAGTGACCATTACAGCTTACAGCATGCAGTTTGACACTACTTTGCACATGCTGATGACCATTACAGCTACATACCACTACAGCTACATGCATAGGCATTACAGCTACATGCATGACACAGCTACATACATTACAGCTACATGCATGACAATACAGCTACATGGTGACATACAGCAAGACACTACATGCCATGCATGACATTACACATAACACTGCATGACACACAGCCTACATGCATACATGGATGACACTATTACAGCTACATGCATGACATTACAGCTACCTATGCATGCACACTACAGCACTACATGCATACAACCCAGCTACATGGCCCCCATGAATGACAAAAAAAACTACTAGACATACAGCACACGAATGAAACTGGTCACACATTCATCAATAAGCACATGCATGACACTACACTACATGGCATGCACTACAGCGCGATGCACATATCACCCACCGCCTGACATTTGCACTATGCAGCAATGACACGTTACAGCATAAGACGTACATGCATGCACACTACAGCACAACAGCTACATGCATGACATACAGCTACATGCTACAGCAGACATACAGCCATTACAGCTACGTCAATGACATGCAACACACTACAAGCAACACTGCATGACATTGAACAAATCAGTTACCACCTACAGCTGCATGAATTACGCTAATGCCTACAGCTACACTGCATCATTCCAGATTAACAGCTACAATGCATGACACTCACAGCTAATGTATACAGCACTACAGCTGCATGACATTACAGCTACATGCATGCTACAGTATACAGCTACATGCATACACGTGACATGACAGCACAGCACAACTAACTACATGCATGAATCATTGACCCATGGTAAAGGAATGCATATATGTGCTACCATGGGATTTGGCATACAGCCTACATGCATGACATTACAGCTACAGCATGACATGTACAGCATGATGACACTACTGCTACAGCATGACACCTACCTACATGGAGACACAGTCCATTACAGCTACATGCATGAACAACGTTACAGCTCCACATGCATAACCATATTATTCACATGCATGACAAGCTACAGCTAAACACTAGCACATTACCGGAGCAGCTCGCCATCGGACATGAGTAGCAGCTACAATAGATGAGGTAGTACCAGCTAAATGCATGAGCAGCTACATGCATAGAAACGTAAACATGCTACATAGCAGCCTGAGCACTACAGCATAATAACATCCAATTAACGACTAGCTACATATGCATTATGAAACTAACAGCTACATGCATGACATACAGCTACAGCTTGAACATTCCTTCAGCACAGTGCCATGACATTTACGAGACGGGATGCTCATGGGACAGGCGTATGCACATGCATTAACACCGACGACTACATCATGCATGCATTACAGCTATGCATGACAATTTACAGACAAATTACAGCTACGCATTGCTGACAAGCATACAGCTACATGCCCACAAGCTGATGACTACAGCTACATGACACCTACCAAGCATGAGGACACATTAAGAAGTCTTAGCAGGCGGACTAACTGCATGATGAAAGCACTGCATGCAATTTACACTACATGCAAATACACTGACAACTGCATGAGCCTAAGTCAGACACAATGAATACAGCTACATATGAGCATTAACAGCGGCATACTATGATTACATGATGACGATACAGCTACATGCATGACACCTGACAGACTGACAGTTAGCAGCGGTTAATGCTGACAGCTAGGAATGGCATGATGATAAAGCTTACAATGCGCATTAGCATAATGCATCAAGTGGATTCGTGACTAGAGATATAGATAGCTTGTGAACTACGATGACACTAGACAGCTTAACAGGAGTGCAGGTTGACATTACATGACAATTACCTATGCATTACAATTTACAGCTAGCCAACACTGCATATGATAACATGCATCGACAGTTATGACTAACATGCATGACAGACTACGCTTGCTAACACATGCATGACATACAGCTACGATGACTATGACATACAGCTACATGCTATGACACTACAGCAATAAAAGCATGACAATTACCCTAGCTACATGCCGATGCACTTATTCAGCTACAGTACATACAGTTACATGTCAGCATGAACATTACACTTACAAGCTAGCATGCAAGTACAGACAATGACATTACTATCAAGCATTACAGTAATATGAACACTACAAGTACCTGAACACAGCTACCATGACATTATCAGCTACAGCTAACCATTACATGACCACTACACTACAATGGCATGACACTACAGCTACAGCGCTACATGCATGACACTAAAGCTGACAACTAACAGCTACATGCATGACTACATTACAACATGCTACACTGCATGACATTACCAGCTACAGTGAACATACAGAGCATGATACAGCTCATGCAGCAATGATCTATACATTGACAGTACATGCATGATTACTACAGACACTAACAGCTACGAAGCTTACATGCATGAACATTACACATGACTACAGCAAATGCATGACTATTACACATCTGTCATGACATTTACAGCAGTCAAATTAGCTTACATGCATGACACTACAGCATAGTTACAGCACACATGGCATGACATTTACAGCTACCATGCATGACACTTAGCTAGCTACATGCATGATACATTACACGCTACATGCATGACATTTACAGCTACCATGCTACTGACAGACATATTTCGCACATTACAGCTACATGCTGACATTACAGCTCTGCATGACATTACACGGCTACATAAGCTCATGCAAATCGACAATTACTACACCACAATGGTAGACACTAAACAGCACATGCTGCAGACATTAACATGTCTACATACCAGCTACTATTGCATGACCACACACCATCATGATGGACACTATACTAGCTACATGCATGACACTACAGCTACATGCAATGACACTACAGGCACATGCATGACACTACAGTACATGCATGAACAACTACAGCTACATGATGACACTAAGCTACAGTGCATAGACAAAAATAACAGCTAATGCATGAACAGTACAGCTGACATATGTGGATGACACTATTAGCTACATGCATGAACCCTAGCAGCTACATGCATGAAACTATTACAGCTTATTCATGTTGACATCATCGCTAACAATGGTCGACTGGACATTACATGCCTACATGCAACATTACATGCTACATGCATGACACTGCCATGATTACAGCTACAAAATACATTTGCGCATGACATTTACAGCATACCATGCATGAACTACAGCTACATGCATGAAACTACACTACGATGCATGACACATACATGCTTACATGCATTGACAATACAGCCTAACATATGCATGACACCTTACAGCTACATGCGCATGACACTGACAGCTAACATCATGACACTACAGCTACATGCATTGACATTACAGCTTTACTATGCATTACACTACTAGCTACATGCATGACAATTACAGCTGCATGCATGACATTACAGCTACATGCATACCCTTCACGTACTTGCATGACATCTTACAGCTACATGCATGACATTTACAGCTACATGCATGAAAACTACACTTACAGTGCATGAACATTAACAAGCTACATGCATCGACACTACCAGGCTACATTGCATGAACCACTTATCAGCGCCTACATGTCATAACACTACAGCTACAATGCATGAAACTACAAGCTAACATGCATGACACCTACAGCTACATGCTGACATTACAGCTTCATGCATGACATTAACAGCCTACATGCCATGACATCTACACGCTTCCATGCATGAACATCTACAGCTACATGCAATGACATGATACAGCTACAGACTGACATGAACATTACAGCTACATGCATGAAACTGACTAGGCTACATCATGACATTACAGCTACATGCATGACATTACAAGCTACATGCATGACACTACAGCTACATGCAATAGACCATTACAGCTACATGCCATGACATTACAAGCTACATGCATGACAACTACAGCTACCATGCATAACATTACAGAACTACATGCATGACTACAGCTACATGCACAATGACATTACGAGCTACATGCATGACTACTACAGCTAACTTGCCATGACATTAAAGCTACATGCCATGACATTACAGGCTACATGCATGACACCTGTTCACAGCCTACATGCTATGACCATTCTACAGCTACAGCATGACACTACAGCTACCATGAGCATGATACATACGAGCACATGATCTGACATAAATACAGCTAAACATGCATGACACCTACAGCACACTGCCATGACACTACAAGGCATCTACATGGCATGACTATTTACAGCTACATTGCATATGACATCTACAGCACATGCATGAAACTACAGCTACTTATGCATCAGACACGATACTCAGCTACATGCCAATGAACATACAGCTTCATGCATGACATTACAAGCTACATGGCATGAATTACAGCTACATGCATGACATTACAGCTATCATGCATCGACATTACAGCTACATGCATGACATTACAGCTACATGCATGACATTAGCAGCTACATTGCATGACGAGCTACAGCTACATGCATGACATTACAGCCTACATGCATGACAATTACCAGCTACATGCATGACATACAGCTGACATGCATTGACACTAGCAGTCTACCATGCATGACATTACAGCCTACAGCATGACATTACAGCTAACATGCATGACACTACAGCTACATGCATGACAATTTACAGCTACAAATGCATTGAACCATTACAGCTACAATGCATCTGACATTACAGACTAACATCGCATGGGAAACTACAGAGCTACATGCATGACATGTACAAGCTACATGCATGACACTACCAGCCTACATGCATGACACTGACAGCTACATGCATGACACTACAGCTACATGCAGACACTACAGCTACATGGCGCATTGACACTACAGCTACATGCATGACAAACTACAAGCCTTACATGCATGACAACTACAGTACCATGCCATGACACTACAGCTACCATGCATGACCATAAGCTACAGCTCACATGCATGACATTACAGGCTTACATTCGATGACACTTACACTACATCCCATTGACCACTTACACCTACAATGTAGACACATGACACTTACAGCTACATTGCATGTACATTACAGCCTAACATGCATGACACCTAGCAGCTACATGCATAGACACCGTACAGCTACATGCATGACACTTACAGCACTACATGCATCGACACTACAGCTACATTGCATGACCACTACAGCTACATTGCATGACATTACAGCTGATGCCATGATCGAATGTACAGCTACATGCATGACCCTTACAGCTACATGGCATGACACTACCCAGCTACATGCATGACACTACAGCTATCATGCATGGACATTATAGCTACATGCATGACATTACAGCTACATGCATGGCACACTGCAGGCTGACATGCATGACATTGACAGCTACATGCATTGACAACTCTACAGCTACATGCAGAAACTACAGCTACCATGCATTGACACTTACAGCAACATGCATGACACCTACAGCTACATGCATGACACTACATCTACTATGCATGACAACTACAGCTACATGCATGGACACTACAGCTACCCAGGCATGACATTACAGCTACATGCAGACACTCACAGCTACATGCATGATATTCACAGCTGCACATGTCCATGACATCTACAGCGCTACATGCATTTGACCCCTTCAGCTACAATTGCATTGACACTACAGCCTACATGCAATTGACATCTACAAGTTACATGCACTTGAAACTACAGCTACATGCATGACACTACAGCTACATTGCGATGACATTACAGCTACAATGCATGACACTACAGCTCACATGCATGACATTACTAGCTACATGCATGACCTCACAGCTACATGCCCATGACATTTACAGCTACCAATGCCATGATACTACAGCTACATGCATGACCACTACAGCAACGCTAATGCATGACACCTACAGCCACATGCATGAAAACTACAGCTACATGCATGACACTTACAGTACTACATGACACGGACATTACTAGCTACATTGGCATGACATTACATTCTACATGCATGACATTACAGCTACATGCATGATCATTACAGCTCACGCACATGCACTGACATTGACAAGGCTACACATGCAATGACATTCCATCAGCTACATGCATGACCATTACAGCTACATGCATGATCGATTTACAGCTACCAGCATGGACATTATCAGCTACCATGCATCGACCATACAGCACTCCATGTGAGCATGACACTTACAGCTACACTGCTATCAACATTAACTAGCTACATGCCCCTGCACCCATTACAGCTACATGGCGACCATGACATTACAGCTTACATGCGACTGACAATACAGCTACAGTGCATGACACTTTACGAGCTACATGCAGACACATACAGCCTACATGCACATAGACATTACAGCTACATGCATCGATACTACATAAAAGCCTACATGCATGACAACTACAGCTAACATGCATGACACTACACGCTACATGCATGACACCTAACAGCTACATGCAGACACTAAGACTACATTCATGACTACATACAGCATACATGTGCAATGAAACTACAGCTACATGCATGACACTACAGCTACAATTCTTTGACATTTCAGGTAATGCATGACACTTTAACCCAGCTACATGCATAGACATTACAGACTACATACATGACATTACGAGCCTTACACATGCAGGGACAATACTCGCTACATGCATGACATTACCTAGCTACATGGCCATGACATTACAGCGTAGCAGAGCATGACACTACAGCTACGATGCGCATTGACATTACAGCCTACATGCATTGACGCTAATTTACCAGACCTGATTCATGGCATGACACTACCAGCCTAAACAACTCTGCATGATCACTACAGCTACATGGCCATGCACACATACAGCTACATGCATGACCATTACAGCTACAGCATGACACTAAACGCTACACTGCATTGACATTACAGCCTACATGCATGACATTACAGCTACATGCATGACACTACAGCTACATGCATGACACTAACAGCTAGCATGCATGACACTACAGCTACTATGCATGACATTAACAGTACATGCCATGACATTACAGCTACATCCGCATGACGACGTACATAGCTATCCATGCATGACATTTCCAGGCTACATGCCCATGTGACAACTACAGCTACTATGCCATCTGACACTAACAGCTACATGATTGACACTACAGCTACATAGCCATGCACATTACAAGCTCACCATGCAAGACACTACAGCTACATGCGCAATGACATCATACAGCTACATGAACCACGAATTACAGGTACACGTGCTACATGCATGGACACTACAGCTAACAATGCATGACCGAACTAATCAGGGCTAGACAATTGTCTGATGACATTACCAGCTACATCGCACTGACATTACGAGCCTAACATGGCATGATCACAGTCTATACATAGTCCATGACATTACAAGCATACGCATGACAATTACAGCTACATGAGCAGAATGACACATAACATTCTACATGCATAACATGTACAAAGCCTACATGCATGACATTACAGCTACACATGCATGACGATTACAGCTACCCATGCATGGACAATACAAGCTACATGCTGACACATGGCACTACAGTTGACAAAGACACTACAGTCTACAACAGGCAATGACGATTACACGACTACAATGCATGATACTACAAGCTACATGCATGAACTACAGCTGACGATGCTGACACTACAGCTACATGCGACATGGCACCTACTACAGCTACATGCAGGACACTACAGCTAATGCATGACACTACAGCTACATGCATTGAAACTACAGCTACATGCATGACACTACGCTACATGCTTGAATTTCAGCTACATGCATGACATTACAGCTACATGCATGACATTACAGCTACACTCATGAAACATTACACCCGCCTAACACAGTGCATGACAATACAGCTACACAATGCATGAATTACAGCACAGCATGACATTACAGCTACAATGCATGACACTACAGCTACATCATGACATTACAGTACATGCATGACACTACAGCTACACTGCGCATGACACTAATCAGCTACATGCCATGGACACTACGAGCTACATGCATGACACTACAGCTACATGCATGACAAGGTACAGCTACATGCATGACAATAAAGCTACATGCGAGACCAGCATTAACCAGCTACATGCAATACATTACAAGGCTTAACTTATGCATTGACCCCACCCACAGCTACATGCCATGACACGTACACGCTCTACATGCATGTACATTTACCAGCTACATCGCATGACACACTACCCAGCTACATGCATGACTTATATATACAACTTACAATGCCGACTGACACTACAGCTTTGCATTACAGCTACAGGTGTGAGAAACATTGAGCAGTACAGCCCTGGAACCGAGTGTGTCGATCACATAATACAGTCTAACTGACGCGATTGGACAGTACATGCTTATCATTGAGGAATGACACTACAGTACCATGCATGGACACTTACACTACCATGCATGATCACACTACAGGCTACACTGCGTGCACTGGCAACTACATGCTCTAACTAGTGCCTATGACATTACAACTACATGTGTGGCATGACATTACCAGCCATAC
>JAJSRW010001906.1:0-18418 GCA_022414725.1 Microglena sp. YARC
CCTCAAATTATGAAAGCCCACCTCAAGCCTAAAGCCCACTCAAACATGAAAGCCTACCCTAAACTCTGCACCGCATACTCAAGCTGAAAGCCGACCTCCAAAACATGGAAACAGCCTTACCTCAAGCCTGAAAGCAGACCTCAAACATGAAAGCCCCCTAAACTGCACGCATACCTCACAGCTGAAAGCCGACCTCATACATGAAAGCCTACCTCAAGCCTGAAGCCGGGACACAAACATGAAAGCTACCCTAAACTTGCATGCTTACCTCAGCCTGAAAGCCGGACCTCAAACATGAAAGCCTACCTCAAGCCTGAAAGCACGACGCACAAACATGAAAAGCCTACCTAAACTTGCATGCTTACCTCAAGCTGAAAGCGACACCTCAAACATGAAAGCCTACCTCAAAGCCTGAAAGCCGACCTCAAATTGAAAGCCTACCTAAACTTGCATGCTTACCTCAAGCCTGAAAGCCGACCTCAAACATGAAAGCCTACCTCAGCCTGAAAGCCGACCACAAACATGAAGCCCTACCCTAAACTTTGGCATGCTTACCTCAAGCCTGAAAGCCGACCTCAAAACATGAAAAGCCTACCTCAAGCCTGAAAGCCGACCTCAAATATGGAAAGCCTACCTAAACTTGCCATGCTTACCTCAAGCCTGAAGCCGACCTCAAACATGAAAGCCTACCCTAACTTGCACGCATACCTCAAGCCTGAAAGCCGACCTCAAACATGAAAGCCCACTGCAAGCCTAAAAGCCGACTCAAACATGAAAGCCCTACCCTAAACTTGCACGCAATAACCTCAAGCCTGAAAGCCGGCCTCAACATGACAGCCTTACCTCAGCCTGAAAGGACCACAAACTGAAAGCACTACCCTAAATCTTGCATGCTTACCGTCAGCCTGAAGCCGACCTCAAACATGAAAGCCTACCTAAGCCTGAAGCCGACCACAACATGAAAGCCTACAACCTAAACTTGCATGCTTACCTCAAGCCTGAAGCGACCTCAAACATGCCGCCTACCCTAAACTTGCAATGCTTACCTCAAGCCTGAAAGCCGACCTCAAACATGATGCCCACATCAACCTAATAGCCGCCTCAAATAGAAAGCCTACCCCAACACCTTGACGCCATCCTCAAGCCTGAAAGCCGAGACCTTAAAAAATGAAGCCTACCTCAAGCCTGAAAGCCGAACCACAATACTGAAAAGCCTAACCCCTAAACTTGCACGCATACTCAAGCCTGAAAGCCGACCTCAAACATGAAAGCCTACCCTAAAACTTGCACCATACCTCAAGCCTGCAAGCCGACCTCAAAACATGAAAAGCCCAACCTCAAGCCTAAAAGCGACCTCAAACAATGAAAGATACCCTAAAACTTGCACGCATAACGCTCAAGCTGAAAGCCGAACTCAAACATGAAAGCCTATCAAAGCCTGAAAACAGACCTCAAACATGAAAGCTACCCTAAAACTTGCAGCATACGCTCAAAGCCTGAAAGCCGACCTCAAACATGAAAGCTCTACTCAAGCGCTGAAAGCCGACCCACACATGAAAGCCTACCCTAACTTGCATGCTTACCTCAAGCATCGAAAAGCCGACGCTCAAACATGAAAGCGCTACCTCAAGCCTGAAAGCCGACCTCAAAACAGAAAGCCTACTCCCTAAACTTGCATGCTTACCTCAAGCCTGAAAGCCGACCTCAAACATGAAAGGCCTACCCTAAACTTGCACACCGCATACCTCAAGCCTGAAAAGCCGACCTCAAACATGAAAAGCCACCTCAAGCCTAAAAGCCGACCTCAAATATGAAAGCCTACCCTAAACTTGCACGCATACCTCAAGCCTGAAAAGCCGACCTCAAACATGAAAGCCTACCTCAAGCCTGAAGGCGACCTTAAATATGAAATGCCTACCCTAAAACTTGCACGCATACCTCAAGCCTGAAAGCCGACCTCAAACATGAAGCCTACCCTATAACTTGCACGCATACTCAAGCCTGAAAGCCCGACCTCAAACATGAAAAGCCCACCCTCAAGCCTAAAAGCCGACCTCAACATGAAAGCCTACCCTAAACTTGCACGCATACCTCAACGCCTGAAAGCCGACCTCAAACATGAAAAGCCTACCTCAAACCTGAAAGCAGACCTCAAACATGAAAGGCCTACCCTAACTTGCACGCATACCTCAAGCCTGAAAGCCGACCTCAAACATGAAAGCCTACCTTAAGCCTGAAAGAAGCCGACCACAAACATGAAAGCCTACCCTAAACTTGCATGCTTACCTCAAGCCTGAAAGCCGACCTCAAAACTGAAAGCCTACCTCAAGCCTGAAAGAGCGACCACAAACATGAAAGCCTACCCTAAACTGCATGCTTGACCTCAAGCCTGAAAGCAGACCTCAAACATGAAAGCCTACCTCAAGCCTGAAAGCAGTCGACCTCAAACATGAAAGCCTACCCTAACTTGGCATGCTTACCTCAAAGCCTGAAAGCCGACCTCAAACATGAAAGCCTACCCTAAACTTGCACGCATACCTCAAGCCTGAAAGCCGACCTCAAACATGAAAGCCCACGCTCAAAGCCTAAAAAGCCGACCTTAAATATGAAAGCCTACCCTAAACTTGCACGCATACCTTCAAGCCTGAAAGCCGACCTCAAACATGAAAAGCCTACCTCAAGCCTGAAAGCAGACCTCAAACATGAAAGCCTACCCATAAACTTGCACGCATACCTCAAGCCTGAAAGCCGACCTCAAACATGAAAGGCCTACCTCAAGCCTGAAAAGCCGACCACAACACATGAAAGCCTACCCTAAACTTGCATGCTTACCTGCAAGCCTGAAAGCCGACCTCAAACATGAAAGCCTACCTTCAAGCCTGAAAGCCCGACAACAAACATGAAAGCCTACCCTAAACTTGCATAATAGCTTACCTCAAAGCCTGAAAGCCGACCTCAACATGAAAGCCTACCTCAAGCCTGAAAGGCCCGACCTCAAACATGAAAGCCTACCCTAAACTTGCATGCTTACCTCAAGCCTGAAAGCCGACCTCAAACATGAAAAGCCTACCCTAAACTTGCACGCATACCTCAAGCTGAAAACCGACCTCAAACATGAAAGCCCACCTCAAGCCTAAAAGCCGACCTCAAATATGGAAAGCCTACCCTAAACTTGCACGTGTAACTTCAAGCCTGAATGCCGACCTCAAACATGAAAGCCTACCCTCAAGCCTAAAGCCTTCGACCTCAAGATGAAAGCCTACCCTAAACTTGCACGCATACCTCAAGCCTGAAAGCCGACGTCAAACATGAAAAGCCTACCCTAAACTTGCACGCATACCTCAAGCCTGAAAGCCGACCTCCAAAACAGAAAGCCCACCTCAAGCCTAAACCTCAAACATGAAAGCCCACCTCAAGCCTAAAAGCCCGACTCAAAACTGAAAGCCTGACCTAAACTTGCACGTCATACCTCAAGCCTGAAAAGCCGACCTCCAACATGAAAGCCTCTCTTTTCCTCCTCAAAGCCTGAAGCAGACCTCAAACATGAAAGCCTACCCTAAACTTGCACGCATACTCAAGCCTGAAAGCCGACCTCAAAACATGAAAGCCTACCTAAACTTGCCATGCTTACCTCAAGCCTGAAGCCGACCTCAAACATGAAAGCCCTACCTCAAGCCTGAAAGCCGACCTCAAACATGAAAGCCTACCCTAAACTTGCATGCTTACCTCAAGCCTGAAAGCCGACCTCAACATGAAAGCCTACCTTTCAAGCCTGCCTGAAAGCCGACCTCAAACATGAAAGCCTACCTCAAGCCTGAAAGCCGACCTCAAACATGAAAGCCTACCCTAAACTTGCATGCTTACCTCAAGCCTGAAAGCCGACCTCAAACATGAAAGCCTACCTCAAGCCTGAAAGCCGACCTCAAACATGAAAGCCTACCCTAAACTTGCATGCTTACCTCAAGCCTGACAGCCGACCTCAACATGAAAGCCTACCCTAAACTTGCCTCTGCATTTTAACCTCAAGGGCCTGAAAAGCCGACCTCAAACATGAAAGCCCACCTCAAGGCCTAAAAAGTCGACCTCAAACATGAAAGCCTACCCTAAACTTGCACGCATACCTCAAGCCTGAAAGCCGACCTCAAACATGAAAGGCCTACCTCAAGCCTGAAAGCAGACCTCAAACATGAAAGCCTACCCTAAACTTGCACGCATACCTCAAGCCTGAAAGCCGACCTCAAACATGAAAGCCTACCTCAAGCCTGAAAGCCGACCACAAACATGAAAGCCTACCCTAAACTTGCATGCTTACCTCAAGCCTGAAAGCCGACCTCAAACATGAAAGCCTACCTCAAGCCTGAAAGCCGACCTCAAACATGAAAGCCTACCCTAAACTTGCATGCTTACCTCATATGCCTGAAAGCCGACCTCAAACATGAAAGCCTACCTCAAGCCTGAAAGCCGACCTCAAACATGAAAGCCTACCCTAAAACTTGCATGCTTACCTCAAGCCTGAAAGCCGACCTCAAACATGAAAGCCTACCCTAAACTTGCACGCATACCTCAAGCCTGAAAGCCGACCTCAAACATGAAAGCCCACCTCAAGCCTAAAAGCCGACCTCAAATATGAAAGCCTACCCTAAACTTGCACGCATACCTCAAGCCTGAAAGCCGACCTTCAAACATGAAAGCCTACCTCAAGCCTGAAAGCAGACCTCAAACATGAAAGCCTACCCTAAACTTGCACGCATACCTCAAGCCTGAAAGCCGACCTCAAACATGAAAGCCTACCTCAAGCCTAAAAGCCGACCACAAACATGAAAGCCTACCCTAAACTTGCATGCTTACCTCAAGCCTGAAAGCCGACCTCAAACATGAAAGCCTACCTCAAGCCTGAAAGCCGACCACAAACATGAAAGCCTACCCTAAACTTGCATGCTTACCTCAAGCCTGAAAGCAGACCTCAAACATGAAAGCCTACCTCAATCCTGAAAGCCGACCTCAAACATGAAAGCCTACCCTAAACTTGCATGCTTACCTCAAGCCGACCTCAAACATGAAATATTGTTAGAAAGTGTTCTAGATGACAGCGTTCTTGACGTTAGAGACGTTGATGACTAGAACCCTGCACCTACTGTTTTGCACATGCCGCCTAGGGATTTATGCATCGAGGTGAACAGCCAGAAAATGATTACCCATGCACAAAGTGCGGGCCGGCGCGAGTCGGTGATTTCGGTGATTTCCATCCATTATCGGTGATAACCGGGATCCAAATAACCAAATACAAGATATCCAAACCCTACCAAAATATCCGAGTCTGGAAATCTTCGAAATACCCGTTATCCCGTTATTCCGGAAATATGTGGGCTATGAACCCAGGTACGGTTGCATCCATAATAGTATATAAAAAAACAATAGCCGGCAATAACACCCATACGTTTGTGTTAGCGTTCCGGAGCGCTCCTACATAACGCTTGAATAGTGTAGGTACGGCCCGATGAATACTTTAGGCATTTGAAGAACCACAATGGGTGTTAATGGAGAGCATAAGAGCTCGCTCGAGAGAGAAAGTGAGAGAGATTGTGAAATATTTAGGGAGACGCGCTTATTTACACATGATACATAAATGCATGATTATAAGATACGCGTGTAACAAACCAAAATTGCCGGGTAGTTTGGTCAATAGTCTGGAAAAACCGGCAAACGTACACAAGCCGTGCTGCATGGCGTACACATATTTCCACAACATACAAATGGTAGGGAGCTCGGAGTCAAAAGATGATTCAACTATAATATAATATATATATAGGGCAAGGGATTTCATCTCTACAACTGTCATGAGAGGGACATCTTCCAAGTCATCCTGGCTCAACAACTGGGTGAGTGAGTGAGTGAGTGAGTGGGTGAGTGAGTGAGTGAGTGAGTGGGTAAGGGTAAGGGTATGTGAGTGGCCTAAACATAGACATGACCTGATCAAGTACTCTAGACATGCTTCTCAGGTCATACCCTCTAGTTCTCGTTTCAGAGCTCCCTGGGGTTTATCAGAGTTTATGTTTAATTTTGTAAACCATAACCCTTTTGTCTTCCCCTTCTTAGCTGTATTCAAAAGGTGGGTGGGTGGGACTTTTAAAGCTTGAATAGCTCGTTAAGGTAGCTCCTCAAAACTCGAGCCTTGCTTAACCGCTCAACTAGGTTGATAGGCTCTCTCTTTCAGGTCTCTCCCCGACCTCGTATTCAAAAATCATGTTGAGTGTACTGCCAGACAAGCCCCCCATTCTTGTAATAGAAAGGAAGAGAATGCTCTAAGCAGGCATGACTCAGAAGCATCCCCCACCAGCCTAAACGCTAGTGGTCTCCTAAACCACTTCTTCCCTGAGCTAGCCTCCATCATGTTTAGCATCAACTCAGCATCAGCCTTCAAGGCCTCAGGTGAAGGGTAAACCTGATCCCACCTCAAGGCCCCCATCCTAGCCTTGGGAATGTGACTTGTGCCCCATTCACCGCGCAAGTCCACGGGGTTGTGCACACATGTAACACCCGAGAGCCCAACAGAGTGGGCCAAAGACACGGTGTCAAACGTGCACCAGTAGATAAAATCAAAAACCATGTTCATGTACTAGGAGCTGACTAGAAGCTGCCATGCCTGGCTCAGGCTGCTGGAAACCGCAACTCCGCCAACTGTTTAGCTTTATTAGCCAAGGCCTCTTTAAGGCAGTCTAGGACTTGTGCCCCATTCACCGCGTAGTCCTTGGGGTTGTGCACACATGTAACACCCGAGAGCCCAACAGAGTGGGCCAAAGAAACGGTGTCGAACAGTTCCCAATCCATGAAATCAAAAACTATTTTTAGGGAAACCCCTTCCCCCGTATTGAGGACGGCATGGGGAACCCCAGGTTTGGGCCCCATAACAATGCCTTCGAACTGCTCGTACAGCCCAATCAACTCGGGACGACTCTTGTACTTTTCCAAAACAGCTTGGGACAGGCGGGGGAGGGTGCCTGCTACATTGAATGCATTCTGGTCAGTAGGGGGCAGGGGGAAGTTGCGAAGAAGCCCATCGACCTCCTTCAATCTCTCCCATGAGTCAGGATGGACTCCCATTGTAGCCCAAGTTGACATTGCGGTGGGAGGAGAAAGAGAAGGCTCATTTGACACAGAACGCTCCTTTAACACCCGCACAAGGATGTTCAAAGCTGACTCCCAGTCAAGGTGCCACCCTGTGCCTAGACCCTGACCACCGATCATTATCAATGTACCCTTCATCATTTTGCTTACCCAACAAGAGACTCCCGGGGGTCCACGATAACAGTTCCATGGGGCAGGTTCAGGTCAGCAACCCCACAAGCTTCTAGCATGCGCTCGATCAGAGCAACTACTATGCAATTCAACTCAGAGTCCATGCCAAGGACCCTGTCAGCAGTAAACTGTAGATACAGCTTTCCAGCCTCCACCGCCTTGAAGATACAATCAGCCGCATCACTTGTGCCCAATTTATAGAGTTTAATTAGAAATTGTTCGAACTTCTCTTGTGGGAGGGAGGACTTGGACAGATCAAAAATAGCATGCCATTGTTTTTCGTTGTCTACATGCATGTCTTTGCCATCACTACGCCAGCCTACATGTTGCAACAATTATGTCAAAAGCTTCTTTACACCATCCTCGGTCCCAATTGATGACAACTCTTCATCAGAGAGCTTAAAGTCTGTCTTCACTTCACAACTTTCTGGTAAACGGCTGCCAAGGACCAACGAGCCCAGCATGCGTTCTGTTGCCCAGCCAAGCAACTTCGAGAATTGTTCACACATGGACTTTTCACAGTGGTTGTGAAGTGTCCAAACATCACCCCCACCACCTTGGCTGGATTCTTGAGACGGTGAACAGGAGGGGGTGGTCACTAGACACTTTGACCCATTACATCTCAACACCAATTCCGGGTCAATAAGCAATACATCAGCGCCTGCGGAGACGTTCCGCATGCATGGCACACAATACAACTTGGGCTCCTTGGCCTCCTTGGCCTCCATGGCCTTCTTGGCCTGCTCAGCGACCTTGGCGTCCTTGGCGACCTGGGCCTCCTGGGCCTTCTTAGCGACCAGGGCTTCCTTGGCCTTCCTGGAAGGCTGGCGCTTCTCAATAGGCTGGGGCTGCTTGGTAGGCTTGGGCTGCTTGGTAGGCTCGGTACTCTTGGCATCAGTGTCCTCCTCTGCTGTAACCATATTGACAATCTTGGCATCAATATCCTCTGTAGCAGGAGCTGATCTTTTAGAGCAGAAGAAGTGGGGAAGGTGCATATTGCACCGAACACAGTAGTTGACTTCACCATCTCCACACCCCTCCGTGACACAACTCCTCGGGGTCATGGCCTTCAGCAAAGCATTAGCATTTGTCAATGTGCTTTGTGGAAAGGTGGCAGTGATGGATTCATCTACAGCGGCAACTTCAAAGAAGCCCAAGTAAACCAACCATGATCTGACAAGCTTTTGGATAAAGTTTCCTTCAGCCTTCATAATATCCTCTGCCTTGCCAAAATTCTTTCGTTTCACTGCCCTTGCATGATTACTTTGTCCTGGAAGGTGCACGGGGTGGGTATGTGTGTTTGTGAGGGGGAATTGGTGTTGTTGGTAGTGGTAGTGGTAGTGTCATTCAGATGTTGTTGGGTAGTGGTGTTTTAGTGGTAGTGGCAATCAGTTGTTGTTGTTGGTAGTGGTTTGTGCAATCAGTTGTTGTTGTTGGTAGTGGTAGGGGCATTAAGTTGTTGTTGTTGGTGGTGTGTCATTCAGCTGTTGTTGGTGTAGTGTCATTAGATGGTTGTTGGTAGTGGCTGTTGGTGTTGTTAGTGTCATTCAGATGTTGTTGTTGTTGGTAGTGGTAGTGGCAATCAGTTTGTGTTAGTGTTGTGTTGTTGTTGTTAGTGGTAATCAGTTGTTGTTGAGTGATTGGCAATCAGTTGTTGTTGTTGAGTTGTAGTGGTTGTGGTAATCAGTTGTTGTTGTTGGGTAGTGGTAGTTGGCATTAAGTTGTTGTTGTTGGTGGTGGTGGTGGTAGGTAGTGTCATTCAGATGTTGTTGGTGGTGGTAGTGGTAGTGGCATTCAGTTGTTGTTGTTGTTGGTGTAGTGGTAAGTGGTGGTTGCAATCAGTTGTTGTTGTTGGTAGTGGTTGTGGTAATCAGTTGTTGTTGTTGGTAGTGGTATTGGCATTCAGTTGTTGTTGTTGTTGGTAGTGGTAGTGGCAATCAGTTGTTGTTGTTGTTAGTGGTTGTTGGGTAGTGGCAATAAGTTCAGTTGTTGTTGTTGTTGTTGGTGGTGGTAGTGGCATTCAGTTGTTGGTGTTGGTGGTAGTGGTAGTGGCATTCAGTTGTTGTTGTTGTGGTGGTAATCAGGTAGTGGTAGTGGCAATCAGTTGTTGTTGTTGGTGTGGTTGTGGTAATCATTCAGTTGTTGTTGTTGTTGTTGTAGTGGTAGTGGCAATCAGTTGTTGTTTGTTGTATTGGTTGTGGGTAATCAGTTGTTGTTGGTGGTGGTGGTAGTGTCATTCAGATGTTGTTGGGTGGTGGTAGTGGTAGTGGTATTCAGTTGTTGTTGGTGATGGGTGGGTAGTGGTAGTGGCAATCAGTTGTCGTTGTTGTAGTGGTTGTGGTAATCAGTTTTTGTTGTTGGTAGTGGTAGGGGCATTAAGTTGTTGTTGTGTGGTGGTGGTAGTGTCATCAGATGTTGTTGTGTGGTAGTGGTAGTGGCATTCAGAGTGGTTGTTTGTTGTAGTGGTTGTGGTAGTGGCAATCAGTGTCATTCAGATGTTGTTGTTGTATGGTAGTGGTAGTGGCATTTCAGTTGTTGTTGTAGTGGTAGTGGCAATTTGTTGTTGTTAGTGTTGTGGCAATCAGTTGTTGTTGAGTGGTTGTGGTAATCAGTTGTTGTTTTTGGTAGTAGTGGCATTAAGTTGTTGTTGTTGGTGGTCATTCAGATGTTGTTGATAGTGGTAGTGGCATTCAGTTGTTGTTGTTGTCAGGTAGTGGTAGTGGCAATCAGTTGTTGTTGTTGGTAGTGTTGTGGCAATCAGTTGTTGTTGTTGGTAGTGGTAGTGGCATTAAGTGTTGTTGTAGTGCATTCAGATGTGTTGTTGTGGTTGGCATTAGTTTTGTTGTTGGTGGTAGTGGTAGTGGCATTCAAGTTGTTGTTGTTGGTGGTGGTGTGGTAGTGGCAATCAGTTGTTGTTGTTGGTAGTGGTTTGTGGTAATCAGTTGGTGTTGTTGGTAGTGGTAGTGGCATTAAGTTTGTTGCAAATCAAGTTGTTGGTTGTAGTGGCATGTTGTAGTGGTAGTGCATTCAGTCAGTTGTTGTTGTGGTGGCAATCAGTTGTTGTTGTTGGTAGTGGTAGTGCACTTGTTCGGTGGTGGTGGTAGTGGCATTCAGTTGTTGTTGTTGTTGGTAGTGGTAGTGGCATCAGTGTTGTTGGGTGTGGAGTTCAGTTGTTGTTGGTGGTGGTGGTAGTGGTAGTGGCAATCAGTTGTTGTTTTGTTGGTAGTGGTTGGGCAATCAGTTGTTGTTGTTGGTGTGGTAGTGTAGTGGCCATGTCAAAGTTGTTGTTGTTGGTATGGTAGTGGCATTCAGTTTTGTTGTTGGTAGTGGTAGTGGCATCAGTTGTTGGTTGTTTGGTAGTGTTGTGTTGGTAGTGGTTGTGGTAATCAGTTGTTGTTGTTGTTGGTAGTGGTAGTGGCAATCAGTTGTTTTTGTTGGTATTGGTTAGTGTATCAGTTGTTTGTTGTTGGTAGTGGTAATGGCATTCAGATGTTGTTGGTTGTTGGTAGTGGTAGTGGTAATCAGTTGTTGTTGTTGTGGTGGTAGTGGTAGTGGCAATCAGTTGTTGTTGTTGGTAGTGGTTGTGGTAATCAGTTTGTTGTTGTTGGTAGTGGTAGTGGCATTAAGTTGTTGTTGTTGGTGGTGGTAGTGTCATTCAGATGTTGTTGTTGTTGGTAGTGGTAGTGGCATTCAGTTGTTGTTGTTGTTGGTAGTGGTAGTGGCAATCAGTTGTTGTTGTTGGTAGTGGTTGTGGTAATCAGTTGTGTTGTTGTGGTAGTGGTCAGTGGCATAATCAGTTGTTGTTGTTGGTAGTGGTAGTGGTAGTGTTGTTGTTCAGTTGTTGTTGTTGGTAGTGGTAGTGGTTGTTGTTGTGGTACCATGGATAGTGGGCAATATTTGTTGTTGTTGTAGTGGTTGTGGTGTGTTGGCAATCAGTTTTGATTTGTTGTTGGTAGTGGGTAGTGGCAGTTGTTGTTGTTGGTTGTGGGTGTGGTAGTGGCATTCAGATTGTTGTTGGTGTTAGGTGTTAGTTGGTTAGTGTTTCATTGTTGTTGTTTTGGTAGTGTATGGCAGTGGCAATCAGTTGTGTTGTTGGTAGTGGTTGTGTAGTGTATGTTGGGGTATGAGTGGCCATTCAGTTGTTGTTGTGGTGGTAGTGAGTGCATGTTGTTTGTTGTGTATATAGTTTAAGTTGTGGTGCTTGTGGGTGGTGGGTCAAGTGGCCATATCAGTTGTTGTTGTTGGTTAGTCAGTGGCATCAGTAAGTTGTTGTGTGTGGTGGTGTAGTGCATTCAGTTGTTGGTGTTGTGGTAGAAGTGTAGTAGTGGTTGGGTGTCGTAAGTGTAGTGGCAATCAGTTGTGTTGTTGGTAATTGCGTAGTGGTTGTGGTAATCAGTTGTTGTTGTTGGTTGTGGAGTGGAAGGTTGTTGTTGTTGTATTGGTTGTGGTAATAGTTGTTGCTTGAGGGTGGCAATGTAGGTTCATTCAGATGTTGTTGTGGGTAGTGGTTTGCGTACAGTTGTTGTGGGTGGTGGTAGTGGATTCAGTTGTGTGTATTGTAGTGTATTCATTGGTTTTGATGGGGTGTGTAGTGCAATCAGTTAGTCGGCAAATGGTAGTAACGGTTTAGGGCATTAATTGTTGTTGCAATTGGTAGTTCATTCAAGTTGTTGTTGTATGTAGTGCATTCAGTGTTGTTGTTGTTAGTAGTGGTAGTGGCAATATCTGTTGGTTGTGGTATTCTGTTGTTAATCAGTTTTTTGTTGTAGTGGTTGTGGTAATCATTGTGGTTGGTAGGGGCATTAAGTTGTTGTTAGTTTGGTGGTGTGTAGTGTCATTCAGATGTTGTTGTTGTTGGTAGTGGTAGTGGCATTCAGTTGTTGTTGTTGTTGGTAGTGGTAGTGGCAATCAAGTTGTTGTTGTTGGTAAGTAGGTTGTGTAATCAGTTGTTGTTGTTGGTAGTGGTTGTGGTAATCAGTTGTTGATGTTGGTAGTGGTAGTGGCATTAAGTTGTTGTTGTTGGTGGTGGTGCGTAAGTGTCATTCAGATGTTGTTGTTGGCAGTTGGTAAGTGGTAATCAGTGGTTGTTCAGTGCATTAATGTTTGTTGTTGTGGTTGTGTGGTGAGTGCAATCAGTTGTTTTTGTTGTGGTGGTTAGTGGTTGTGGCAATCAGTTGTTGCTTGTTGTAGTTGGTAGTGTAAGTGGCATTAAGTGTTGTTGTTGGTGTGGTGTGTAGGGTAGTAGCATTCAGATGTTGTTGTTGAGTGGTTGGTGTTGAATCAGTTGTTTGTTGGTGGTAGTTGGTATATTAAGTGGCTTAAGTTTTGTGTAGTTTGTTGTGGTGTGTCATTCAGATTTGTTGGTTGTGGTAGTGGCATAGTGGCATTCAGTTCGTTGTTGGTTTTGGGGTGGTAGTGGTAGTGGCATTCGTTGTTGTTGTGGGTGGAGTGGTGTAATCATGTTATGTGTAGTGGTTGTGGAGTGGTTGTGGTATCAGTTGTTGTTTGGTAGTGGTAGTGGTATTAAGTTGTTGTTGGTTTGCTGTTGGTGGGGTAGTGTCATCAGATGTTGTTGTTGTTGGTTAGTGGTAGTGGCATTCAGTTGTTTTGTTTGGAGTTGTGCAATGGTTCTGTTTTGGTAGTGTTGTGCGCATCAGTTGTTTTTTGTTGTTGGTAGACAATATTAAGGTTATTTGTTATGGTGGGTTCATTCAGTTGTTGTTGTTGGTAGTGGTTGTGGTAATCAGTTGTTGTTGTTGGTATGGTAGTGGTGCATTAAGTTGTTGTTGGTGTGGTGGTGTAGTGTCATTCAGATGTTGTTGTTGTTGGTTAGTGGTACAAGTGGCAACTCAGTTGTTGTTGTTGTTGGTAGTGGTCCTCAGTGGCAATCAGTTAATGTTCTGTCTGTTCGCATCTGCACGTAGTATCTGGTTGTGCAATCAGTTAGTTGTTGATAAGTGTTGCTAGTAATCCAGTGGTAGTGGATAAGCTAGAGTTTCGGTTATGTAGTGGCATATCAGATCAATCTATTTAGTAGTGGCATTGTTTTGCGTTAGTGGCATTCAGATGTTCGTTGTGCGGTCGGTGATAGTCAGTTGTTTGTTGTTGGTAACGGGTTGGGTATTCAGTTGTTGTTCGTTGTTGGTAGGTTAGTGGTCGGGCAATCAGTTGTGTTGTGTGTAGTGTGTAATCAGTTGTGTTGTTAGTTATGGTAGTAGTTAAGTGTGTTGTTGTTGCTTTGGTGTAGTGTTCATTTCAGTGATTGTTGTTGTGGTAGTGTAGTGGCACATTCAGTTGTTGTTGTGGTAGTAGGGTAGTGGCAATTAAGTTGTGTTGTTGGTGGTAGTGGCGTGAGTGGTATTCAGTTGTTAGGTGTTATGATTACCCGGCATTCAGACAGTGATTAAATTTGGACAGTTGTCCCACATTGGTGGTGTGATCGAGGTAGACAGTTGTGATATGTTTAGACGTGGGTGGTGGTAGGTGGCCACTAGTTGTTGCAATTCAGTATTGGTAGTGGCAATCAGTGTTAGAGGTAGTGTTTAGTGTTGTAGTCAGTTGTTTGGTTGTTTGTATGGTTAAGTGGCAAGTCAAGTGTGTAGCTTCGGGTGGTTGTTGCAGATTGTTATGGAGCTGGTCCACCCCAGAGAGATTGTGTGGTAGGTAGTTTTGTTGTTGAATCCAAGTTCGTTGTTGTTATGGTGGTAGTGGTAGTGGCGAAATCAGTTGTCTTGTTGTAGTGTTTTTAAACTCAGGTGTGGTAGCTGGTTATTGCATTAAGTTGTTGTTGTTGCGTAATCAGTTTTTTCCATCAAGATTGTTGTAAGTGGTAGTTTCTGGTATACATTATTGAGTTGTTGTTGGTGTAATAGTCCGGTTGCATTCGTTGTCGTGTGGTGGGTGGTGCAATGGCAGTTTGTTGTTGTTGATATGTTGTTGTTGTTGTTGTAGTGGTAGTCAGTTTTGTTGTTTGGTATTGGTTGTGGTAATTCAGTTTTTGTTGGTGGTGGTGGTAGTGTCATTCAGTATAGTTGTTGTGGTGATGTGGTAATGGGTATTCAGTTTGTATGGGATGGTGGTAGTGTTAGTGCAAAGTTGTTGTTGTTGGTAGTGGTTGTGGTAAATCAGTTTTTTGTCTGTTGTGGTAGTGGTAGGGGCATTAGTTGTTGTTGTTGTGGTAGTGTGCAAAATTCGTGTGTTGGTTGTTAGGTCACTCGCACTGGTAGTGCATTCAGATGTTTTTGTATTTTAGTATAGTGGTCATCCCAGAGTTGTTGTCACCAGGTATTTGTAATCATTGCTTTTGGTGTTTCGTAAGTTGATCCAGTGTAATGACATAAGTTGTTGTAGTCGTGTAAGTGTGTTGTGGTAGTGGTCAGTGGGCATTCAGTGTGTTTGTTGTTGCTTCGGTTAGTGGTAGTGGCAATCAGTTGTTTGTTGTTGGTAGTGTTGTGGCCAATCCAGTTGTTGTGTTGGTATTTTGGTAGTGGTAGTGCATTAAGGTTGTTGTTGTGTGGTGGTGGGTAGTAGCATTCACAGCAGATGTTTGTTGTTGGTAGTGGTTGTGGTAATCAGTTGGTGTTGGTGGTAGTGGGTAGTGGCATTAAAGTTTTGTTGGTGTTATCATTCTGTGGTGGAAGTGGCATTCAATGGTTGTTGGTGGTGATGTAGTGGTAGTGGCATTCAGTTGTTGTTGGTGGTGGTGGGTATGTTGTTAGTGGCAATCAGTTGTTGTATGTTAAGCGTAGTGGTTGTGGTAATCAGTTGTTTGTTGTTGGTAGTGGTGAGTGGTATTTAAGTTGTTGTAGTGTTGCTAACGTTTGTTGTATGGTGTCTAGTGTCATTCAGATGTTGTTGTTGTTGGTAGTGGTAGTGGCATTCAGTTGTTCTTGTGTTGGTAGTGGTTAGTGGCATTCAGTTGTTGTTGTTGGTAGTGGTTGTGGTAATCAGTTGGTTTTGTTGGTAAGTGGTTGTTGTGTAATCAGTTGTTGTTGTTGGTAGTGTTAGTGGACATAATGGCATTAAGTTGTTTGTGGGTGGTGGTGGTGGTAGTGCATTCAGATGTTGTTGTTTGGTAGTGGTAGTGGCAATCAGTTGTTGTTGTTGTTGGGTTTGTAGTGGTAGTGGCAATCAGTTGTTCTGTTGTTGGTTAGTGGTTACATGTGGCAATCAGTTGTTGTTGTTGTTCGGTATATGTAATATTGGTAGTGGCATTAAGCTTTTGTTGTTGGTGGTGGTGGTAGTGGCATTCAGATGTTGTTGTTGGTAGTGGTTGTGGTAATCAGTTGTTGTTGGTGGTAGTGGTAGTGGCATTAAGTTGTTGTTGTTGGTGTGGTAAGTGGTAGTGGGCAATCAGTTGTTGTTGTTGGTAGTGGTTGTGGGCAATCAGTGTTGTTGTCTGTGGTGGTAGTGTAGTGGCATCAGTTGTTGTTGTTTGGTAGTGTTGTGGTAATCAGTTTTGCTTATTGGTAGTGGTAGTGGTATTAAGCTTGTTGTTGTTGTTGTTGCTGTTGTGCGTAGTGTCATTCAGATGTTGTTGTTGGTCGGTAAGTTAGTGGGACATTCAGTTGTTGTTGTTGTGTGGTAGTGGTAGTGGCCAATACTCAGTGTCTTGTTTTGTCGTGGTTGTGCGTAGTTGTTGTTGTATGTGGTAATCACGGATTTGTTGTTGTTGGTAGCAGTGGCAATCAATGTTGTTGTTGTTGCGTATTGGCACATTTGTTGTTGTTGTAGCTGGTAGTGAATCATTGTTGTTGTTGTAAGTGTAGTGGTAAGTCGCATTAGTTGTTGTTGTTAGGTTGGTAGTGGTAGTGTCTTCAGATGTTGTTGTGGTGGTAGTGGTAGTGGATTCAGTTGTTAGTTGTGTCTGGTAGTGTAGTGCAATCAGTTGTTGTTGTTGGTAGGGTTGTGGTAATCAGTGTTGTTGGTGTAGTGGTAGTGGCCATTCAGTTGTTGTTGTGTTGGTAGTGGTTAGTGGCAATCAGGTTGTTGTTGTTGTTAGTGTAGTGGCATAATTGTTGTTGTTGTTGGTGGTGGTGGTAGTGGCATTCAGTTGGGGTGTTTGGTAGTGGTAGTGGCATTCAGTTGTTGTTGGTGGGGGTGTAGGTAGTGCAATCAGTGTTGTTGTTGTAGTGGTTGTGGTACATCAGTTGTTGTTGTTGTTGGTAGTGGAGTGGCGATCAGTTGTTGTTGTTGGTATTTGGTTGTAGGTATCAGTTGTTGTTCGGTGGTGGTGGTAGTGTCCATTCAGATGTTGTTGGTTGGTGGTAGTTGCGTAGTGCGTCTTCAGTTGTTGTTGGTGATGGTGGGTATGGTAGGGCAATCAGTTGTCGTTGTTGGTAGTGGTTGTTGGTAATCAGTTTTTTTGTTGTTGGTGTTGGGTTAGGGGCATTAAGTTGTTGTTGTTGGTGTTAGTGTCATTCAGATGTTGTTGTTGTTTGGTATGGTAGTGGGCATTCAGTTGTTGTTGTTGTTGTAGTGGTCGTGGCAATCAGTTGTTGTTGTTGGTAGTGGTTGTCGGTAATCAGTTGTTGTGTTGGTAGTGGTTGTGGTTAATCAGGTTGTTGATGTTGGTGTGGTAGTGGCATTAAGTTGTTGTTGTGGTGGTGGTGGTAGGTCTTCAGATGTTGTTGTTGTTGGTATGGTATGGATTCAGTTGTTTGTTGTTGTTGGTAGTGGGAGTGGCAATCAGTGTTTGTTGTTGGTAGTGGTTGTGGCAATCAGTTGTGTGTTGGTAGTGGTAGTGGCATTAAGTTTGTTGTTGTTGTTGGTGGTGGTTTGTAGTACATTCAGATGTTGTTGTTGGTAGTGGTTGTCGGTTAATCAGTTGTTGTTGGTGGTAGTGGATGCATTAAGTTGTTGTTGTTGGTGGGGTGGTGAAGTGCATTCAGATGTTGTTCGGTGGTGGTAGTGTAGTGGCATTCAGTTGTTGTTGGTGGTGTGGAGTGTAGTGGCAATCATTGTTGTTGTTGGTAGTGGTTGTGGTAATCAGTTGTTTTGTTGGTAGTGTAGTGGTATTAAGTTGTTTGTTGTTGTGTTGCTGTTGGTGTAGTGTCATTCAGATTTGTGTTGTTGGTCAGTGGTAGGGCATTCAGTTGTTGTTGTTGGTTGGTAGTGGTAGTGGCATTTCAGTGTGTTGTTGAGTAGTGGTTGTGTAATCAGTTTGGTTTGTTGGTTGGTAGTGGTTGTGGTAATCAGTTTGTTGTGGTAGTGGTAGTGCATTTAAGTTGTTGTTGGTGGTGGTGGTGGTGGTCATTCAGATGTTGTTGTTTGTTGTAGTGGTTAGTGGCAATCAGTTGGGTTGTTGTTGTTGGTAGTGCGTAGTTGGCAATCAGTTGGTCTGGTTGTTGGTAGTGGTTGTGGCAATCAGTTGTTGTGTTGTAGTGGTAGTGGCATAAGCTTTTGTTGTTGGTGGTGGTGGTAGTGGATCAGATGTGTTGTTTGTAGTGGTTGTGGTAATCAGTTGTGTTGGTGGTCAGTGGTAGTGGCATTAAGTGGTTGTTGTTGGTGGTGGTCATGGTAAGTGCAATAGTTGTTTGTGTGGTAGTGGTTGTGGGTAATCAGTTGTTGGTGTTGGTGGTGTAGTGTAGTGGCAATCAGTTGTTTGTTGGTAGCTTGTGGTAATCAGTTTGTTTGTATGGTGTGGTATTAAAGTTGTTGTTGTGTTGCTGTTCGTGTAGTGTCATTCAGATGTGTTGTTGGTGGTAGGGTAGTGCATCAGTTGTTGTTGGTTGTTGGTAGTGGTTATGCAATCAGTTGTTGTCTGTTGTAGTGGTTGTGGGTAATTCAGTTGTTGTTGTTGTAGTGCGTAGTGGCATTCAGATGTTGTTGTTGTTTGGTAGTGGTAGTGCAATCAGTTGATGTTGTTGTTGTTGGTAGTGGTAGTGGCAATCATTTTTGTTGTTGTAGTTGGTTGTGGTAATCAGTTGTTGTTGTTGGTAGTGGTAGTGGCATTAAGCTTGTTTGTTGTTGTGAGGTGGTTGGTTGGTAGTGTCATTCAGATGTGTTGCGTGGTGTAGTGTAGTGGCATTCGTGTTGTTGTTGTTGTAGTGTTGTGGCAATCAGTTGTTGTTGTGGTAGTGGTTGTGGTAAATCAGTTGTGTTGGTCGTAGTGGTAGTGAGT
>JAJSRW010000353.1:0-35000 GCA_022414725.1 Microglena sp. YARC
TGAACTGCTAAAAGGAGCTTCATTCCCTGTTCCTCAAGCCACAACACTTCAGGCATTAGCCAGAGTGTTGGTTCTGCTGAGTGCACAGAATATAAAACTTCCCCCACGCAGACCTCTAATATGAATGGCCCATTGATGTCAAGTGGAAGGCGTTGCGATGAGGGCATTGATCGGAATAGTGCTTGTTTCAGGAAAAAGGGAGACGTTTGGCCCTTAGCCTTTGATGACAAGCATCACAAGGATCTTAGCCAGTTTTTGGACCTGTTGAAGTGAGAGGTGCGTAAGTTCTTAACCATACCCTCTTGACAAGTCTGTATGCCATTGGCATCATAGCGGGGTGACCAGCCGGGCCTATGCACACAGCCATATCAGGAGTGGTAGGAAGATAAACAACTCCACCGTCCTCACAAACATCAAGTGAAAAAGCTGAAGAGGTAAATTGTCAGCACCAACAACGGAACAGCCACTGGTGGTGTGTTAACAAGGCCTACATTGCAAACTTGTAAACACCATTACTGGAGGCAGGGAAGACCAGAGATAGAAGAGCCCTGAGTGCTGTGCAACTAATACTATCAAAAGAAATCTTGCCATGTGGAAGAGAATGAGCCACAGCATTTTACTGACAGGAGGTTTCACGCGACAGTGAGGTATGTAGAGAACATTAGGTAGAATTTGATTGTGTTGGTAACCAATCACTACATAACTCTATATGATCCCTTACCTACTGCCCGTTGAACCACACCATCACCAATCGATCGATGGCAGAATTCAGTGGAACATCAAAACACAGTGAACAAAGATCTATCACCTGTGGATGGGACATTTCCAGCTCCAGAATACACATGGCCAGACACCCTCAGACAGGGCTCGGACTACCACACATTTAGACTAGAGTGCAGGAGAATAGGACAGGGCCTTACCTGCTACTTCGCAATAGCAAAACCCATCAATTTGAGCCTGCAAGGAAGGACAATTGCTTTGGCGCAGTAAGGTGGACCTGGAAGGGCCAGGTTAGCAGGCAACGGTGAAGAAAAGCAGTTGAGCGTTCTGCACGACCAGGACCCTTTTCGCAGGGCATGAACTTACGTCCAGCAACGCGTCTCTCCGAGGTACCATCCTTGTGGGGGCAGGTCTCCCAGGTGCATTCAGGCTCCTCTTGTTCGACCAGAAACCACCACCAGTACTTCTGCGCCACTGAAATGCCCAGCATTCAGCAGGAAAACTGAGAGCGTCCGGGACCAACAGGAGCCTGGAATCGAACTGAAGGGAGCGCTATGTTAAGAATATCTAGCTGCCTAATATTCCTCTAGACAGGACCAGTTTCCTCAACAAGGTGTCTCGGTTGTATATCAGGATACCATACTTAATCCGCAGCGTTTCGAACCGGGGCAGACTCGCACCTTGAACTATAATGCCCATGGTGTGACGCTGAGTCTGCGGAAACCAGCACTGCGCCACGGTCATCCAGTGTACATACCGCGAACCCGACGAAAGGAAAGCGTCAACGTGCTCATGAGTGCCCATGACCGAAGCATGATGTACTCCTTCAGCAAGAGAGGGGACACCGCGAGGCAAGGGCATCGGACTGCTGCCTTCCGGATATCCAAAAAGACTTATCCCGAGGTGAAAGCAAAAGTCCCTATACACCTTGACTAGGGCATCCGTCAGTGGTGGCAAGCATCATGGATAGATCATGAACTCTATGGCGGTGGTAGGGTAAGGCGCACTGAAAACCCAACAGATGCCAGGAATCGCACTAGACTCACCATGAGAGGCCGAAAGTTCCTAGCAGCAGGAGGAGCACACCTAGAGGAGCTAAAGACTCACGAATCGCCAGAAAATACTCAGCAGCCAGACCAGCGTCATAAGCGGCTGTGTCATGCTAAGTTCCTGATAGATCTAGGGAACGCGCAAACACGCACATATGAGCTCGAAATCAGGACGAACAGGACAGAAAGGGAGTTAGGGCCACCTAACAAAACTGGTAAACCTCGCAGGTTCATGTTCCTACGCCCAACCCCTCCAGAGGTCACCACCATTAGCAGAAGAGAGGTATTAATCCCTGGCATAACAGGTCCCAGAAAAGCCCGACACTCTAGAACCTAGCTCAGAATTAAGCCCATCACACGCCTAGGGCCTAGGGCGACCCTTGCCTGTTCAACCATAGCCTGAGTGGCAGTCATATCCAGCCTACCGTACACGGAGTGCGGATCAAGGATTCACCCAGATGTTGGAGCTTGCGGATAAGGACGGCCCCAGGTTCCTGCCAGGGATAGACCGCAGAGGATGTCCGCATCGAGCACGATGCTCCCAGGAGAATCGCATGACAACGCGAAGGAGGCACATATGGCGACCCCAGGGCCAGGAGCAGGGGGCTGCCTCCACAGGCGGGGAGGCGGGGTGGAGGGGGCTCCTGCCGGACAGGCAGCAAAGGATGCGCGGCCTAGCAGCAGCAACAGAAGCCTCTCGAGCACGCAGTATTGTAGCCAGACAGACCTTCGTCCGGAGGAAAGCGTTGAAAGACGGCAGACTTCTGCATCAAAGACGGCCTGGCCACCTCCGGTCGAGCTGGGGACAGTGGAAGATGGGAGCAAGCAGAGGCGCAGAGACTGCTGATCAGGCTTTAAACTCGGAGAAGGCGCAAGAGCCAGGTGCCACAGAGGCTCATACACAGGAGAGACGGTAGAATTGAACCTCGAGTAGCAGTGGAAGGAGTGACTCCACCGAAAGTCACCACTCATAGCACTCTGCCAGATCTTTTCATCCCATCATCAGGAGTCATCAGCATAGCCCCATCTGCACCGGCTGATGGAACTAGCAAGTTTCTTGATAAGTCGTAGTCAAAACGAAGCCATCGGAGGAGGAGGCGCCCTTTGCGTACTGGATAATCTGAGTGGAAGCACAGCAGTCCAGTCAGCATCAGAACGTCCTCAATCTCAGCGAGAGATGACGTTCGGACTAAGTAGCAGAAAGAGCCGTGCTAAAGGTGGAGGATTGATTGGGGCGGGGTTACTTCCACGATGGCAGGAGGGTACTCTCATGACCGCTAGCAGAGGCATTCTGCCGTGGCACAGACGTCTAAGCCAATCATCAATGAGGGGACCCTGGGTCCTTCCTTAGGAAGGACCACGGTCGCAAGCCATCTGCTGATAATGACACTGCGCATCCCGCGGAGTCCAAGATTCTCCATTTTCTTTGTCTGTGGAGTGTTCTCAAAATTAGCGGGAGGCCCTCGCGGAAGTTGCATCGCAAAGCCAGTGTAGCAAATGAGGGACCGTATAACCTTATCAGCTTGGATAACACTCCGTGGAGAGATGGACTTAGGAATTGTGCAGCACGCCAATCTTTATAAATGCGAGAACGAGAGAAAATAATTACAAAAGCTAGTGAACCATAAAGGGACACCAGCGGAGGGAAAGGGGGGGGGCTGGTAGCCTGGAACCTGATCAGGTACAGCATTAGACAGCGCGACTTGTGTCAGAAGAACCGATGACGCAGTCAACAGTAACGCTGAAAATAAGTACTGTCAGGACCGGTAGTTCTAAGGAAGTACATAAGTAGTCACCATGTCATAAAAACGCTGTGAGGAGCACCGCACATTCATAGCTACGACACTACGGTGGGTGGAGTGAAGTGAGTGAGTGAGGGTGGGTTGGGGTTTAGGGGGGGGCGGGCGGGGGGTGGGGGGGATATGGATGATGCTTGCGCATTAATCCTGAAAGGGTGGTGAGAGAGAGTGTATGTTGAGGGTGGGGGCGTTGATAAAGGGTGGGGTGGGGTGAGGAGGGGCGGATGTTGTGTTGGATGTGTGTGGGGGTTGGGTGGTGATGAGGGCAAGGTTGTGGGGGTGGATATGGATGATTGGTGGCCTTGTGCGTGTTGGAATGGCTTGTGGTCTCATTGCGCTGCAGCAGTGCGATTTGCGCATCTCATCCTGTGAGGGAGGTGAGATAGGGTGGGGGTGCGGTGGTGAGCAGGGATGGGTACGGGTTGGGCAGGGGCTGTGGTGGAGGGGTGACCAGTGGCTGAGGTGCCAAGGTGGACACG
Organism: Microglena sp. YARC; assembly: GCA_022414725.1. NCBI lineage: Eukaryota > Viridiplantae > Chlorophyta > Chlorophyceae > Chlamydomonadales > Chlamydomonadaceae > Microglena > Microglena sp. YARC. Next base: position 4,048 of record JAJSRW010000353.1, read on the forward strand.
GCAGAGGGTGTGAAGCGGACATGGGTAGGTGGGCAGAGTGGAGGACTTGTGGGAGGGTATGTAGTAGAAGGGAGATAGATGGAGGGGAAAGTTCTTTCATCTCCCAACATAGGGAATGGAACACTGCGGAACACTTTTTCCACAAAAAGAGGGGACTGGAATGGAATGGGAGGGGAGGGTTAACATGTGGAATGGAATTTATTGGCATTGTATTTGAATGTTGAAATGGATTTGGAATGGATTGAAATGGATTGGATTGGAATGGGCTGGAATGGGTTGCAAGTGGGTTGGAATGGGTTGGAATGGATTTGGAATGAAATGGATTTTGAATGGAAATGGGTTGGATGGAATGCAATGTATTGGAATTATTGGAATGGTATTGGAATAAATTGAATGTATTTGAATGGATTTGAATAGATTTGAATGGATTTGGAATGGCATTTGGGATTGGATTGAATGGATTGGTAGGTATTGGAATGGTTTGGATTGGTTGGAGGATTGATATGATCGCGAATAGAATAGAATGGAAGGACCGGCGGTCCATCACCTACAGGGTTTGTGTGCTGCCAAGTGCTGCCACTAAAAGGTATATGAGGTTCGAATGGAAATGGGGCGGGGAGGGATATGGGGATGAGATGTTGGGAAATATAATATAATGGAATGGAAGACCAGGTCGCAAGACAGGGCTTACCCTCAGGGAAATCGGAAGAACAGTGTGAGCTTGCCATTCCTTGCATGATCCCTCGTAAAGCCTGACAACCGGTATCTATCTATCTATCTATCTTTCAATCTATCTATCTATTTTATCCTTATATATATAAGCTACCTCAGGGCAATCGAGGAAAGCCTCGCACTTCATGATATCGTTTATCAAAGGGCCTGCCCTCTGGTGTTAGAATATCATGACATGTAAACATACCGATTAATATAGATAGATGTTATATATATACAACACAGCACAGACACAGACACAGAGAGAGAGAGAGAGAGAGAGAGAAGATGAGAGAGAGAGATGAAGGGGGGGGCTGTTTTGCTGGGCAGCAATTAAATTGTGCATCACCATATTTACCAGCAATGAAACATGACCTACCTCAGGGCAATCAAAGTGAAGAGAACTCCCTTGGAAGGCATGATGGCTCCTCAAAGGCTTGGGGCCCTGGTGTATATAGTATTATATATATAATATATATAGAGACGAGGTATATAGGTCAACTCTAAGCGAAGCAGCGAGAAAAATAAAACCTACCTCAGGACATCAGAGAGGAGGCACTCCCCTTGGAAATCATCAATGGTTTCTTCCTTCAAAGGCCTGGCCCTCTCCCGGTCCAGCCTTCCTAGGGAAGCGTCAATGAGGAAGAAGCTGCCTCCAGAGCTAATTTCATTGCATTCTTGAGCAGTGTCATGTCACCTCCAAGGCACCCGATCTTGCCCTTCCTTCATGAGAGCCTCCACACTTTGGCACCCACCTGCAGTGTGGTGCGTTATGGGTGGGTGGTGGGGTGGGTAGGGTGGTGGTGGTTGGTGTTTTTGAGGTGTTTGAGGTGTGGTTGAGTGTGATGGTGGTGTAACATTCATTGCATGGGTCATCAGTAGGGTCATGCGCACTCCATGGCACCGATTTCCCTCTTCATGAGATCCTCACACTTGGCACCCACCTTGAAAGTGGGGGTGCGTGGGTGCGAGGTGGTGCGTGGTATGGGTTCGGTGGCGGTACGGGGGTGGGTGGTGGGGGGTAGGGGGGTAGGGGGTATGGGTGGGAAAAGGGAGGTGTGGTGGTTGGTTGCGTGTCACATGCATTATGTATAGGGTGGTGGTGTCACATGCAAATGTATATGTGGTGGTGGTGTATATGAATAATATACGAGCTCACTTATCCTTGTCTAAACTTTGCACCCCACCTGGCTGCCAATCACTGCAGGGTTAAGTATTGGTAAATAGTGGTGGTGCTGGCAATGATGGTGGTGGTGGTGGTCGGTCATGGTGGCTGTGTAAACATGGCATGGGCCATATATAATATTCTAAACTTGGGCACCCCACCTCGCTGCCACTGGCCACCTCAGCACGCAGCAGCACGGCAGAGCGCAGAGATGGACCACGCCTTCTCGTAGGTGGCCTTGATCTTGTTCGCACTGGGTGCCCTATGCCGCCTGCGAGCCAAAGTCCGCCCAGACGAAGATGATGGTGGATCCTCGGGATGGAGACCAAGTCAACGGCTTGGGACACCAGTGGAGCTCCTGTGTTGGGTTCGTTTGCAGGGGCACATGTTGTGAGCATGAGTGTGCTTGTGATCTGTTTGTGTGTGTGAGACGTGTGTTTGGGTGGGGAGGGGTGGGGGGATGCATGTGTTTGCATATATCTGTCAATGCTTGGCAACACTAGTGGCTCCTGGTATATTACGATTCGAGCATGGGGCAGAGGCACATATGGATAAGTGTTTGTGTATGTGTGAGTTTTGTGTGTGAGTGTGTGAGAGGGGAGAGTGTGTGTGTCAGATGTGAGTGGAGACTCAAGCGCGACGTGGAAAATTGGCAGAGACAGTGTTTGGCTATCAGAAATACGCGGTGGCAACGGAATGGAGCGGACCGAAGCCAGTTTAGTTAGAAGACAGTTGGCTGAACTGTGCCAGGCTTGTCTCCGGTCGCCACGTTTGCGTTGCACAAACACACAACCGGGTGACACTGGTACACTATCATATGATGTAGGGACCAAAGGGCAAGTATTGACATCATATGATGTAGACAAGCGAAGGCGAGTATCATCTCAGTTGCACGTCGGTTGCACAAACAAAACAAACGGGACAACAGGGTAAGAGCCCTGTGAGCTCCCACCCCCAGAAGGGGGGGCGTCCACAAAAAATCAATATGTAAACAGTATTCTGCATGGAGTTAAAGTTTAAGTTATAAGAAACGTTTAACAAGCATTTATACCCGCTCACTTCAGCAACTGGTGCCATGAGCCTCAGCAGCCTGCCCCATTTCCTCAATGAAATTGAAACCCTCGGGGCAATGTGATGCAGCCCCTTTTCTGACTTCAAGAACGAAAGACCCATTCAGGCGATAACAAACTTATACAGACTATGACATGAATAGTTGAAAATAAGGTGAAAGAAAGCATACCTGCTCAACTCAGCAACTGGTGCATGTTGCCTCAGCAGCCTTACCCGCCTTCTCAAAAGAAATTGAAACCCTAGGGGGCAATGTGATGCAGCCCCTTTCCTGACTTCAAAAAAAAAAAGACCTCATCAGGGCCGCAGCAAGGCGATCGAAACTTTCACAGACTATAACTCGGACTAAAACATACATATTTTGAAACAGTTTAAAGAAAGCCGATACCCGTCAACTCAGCAAACTGGTGCATGTGCCTCAGCAGCCATACCGCTCCTCAATGGAATTATAACCACAGGGGGCGATGGGATGCAGCACCTTCCTGACTTCCAAAAACAAAGACCTCATTCAGGTGAGGACGATCAAAACTTATATACAAACTTGAACATGCATATTTTTGAACAGGTTAAAGAAAAGCATACCAGCTCAACTCAGCAGCCTTGCCGCCTCCTCGATGGAACTAAAACCCATAGGAGTGCGATGGGATGCAGCACCTTCCCTGACTTGGGCAAAGACCTCATACTGTCTGGTGGTGGGGAGGGAAGGGTGGGTGACTGGGATAGTGATTGGAGGGCGTGATGGGGGAGACTGTGGTAGTGATGGTGGGTGGGGTGATGGAGACTGGTGTAGTGATGGTGGGTGTGATGGGGAGACCGGGGTCTGTGGATGGAGGAAGGTTGTGGTGACTGGGTAGTGATGGTGGGCCTGTGATGGGAGACGGGTTCCACGTGATGGTTCCGGGTGTGATGGGGAGACTGACATTGAGGAGGTGATGGTGCGGCTGTGTGATGGGGCAGACTGGGAGGTGACGGTGGGTGTGATGGGAGACTGGGAGGTGATGGTGGGTGTGATGGGGAGACCGGGTCTGGTGCGTGGAGGGAAGGGTGGGTGACTGGGTAGTGATGGTGGGTGTGATGGGGAGGACTGGGAGGTGATGGTGGGTGTGATGGGTCGGAGACCGGGGTCTGGTGGCGGGAGGGAAGGGTGGGTGACTGGGTAGTAGTGATGGTGGGTGTGAATGGGGAGACTGGGTAGTGATGATGGTGGGTGTGATGGGGAGACTGGGTAGTGATGGTGGGTGTGATGGGGAGACTGGGAGGTGATGGTGGGTGTGTGGGGAGACTGGGAGGTGATGGTGGTGTGTGATGGGGAGACTGGGAGGTGATGGTGGGTGTGATGGGGAGACCGGGGTTGGTTGGTGCGGAGGGAAGGGTGGGTGACTGGTCGGTAGTGATGGTGGGTGTGATGGGGAGACTGGGAGGTGATGGTGGGTGTGATGGAGAGACTAGGAGGTGATGGGGGCGGGGTGTGATGGGGGAGATGGGAGGTGACGGTGGGTGTTGATGGGGAGCTGGGCAAGGTGATGGTGGGTGTGATGGGGGAGACTGGGAGCGTGATGGTGGTCTAGAAGTTGATGGGGAAGTCGAGACTGGGAGGTGCCGCAGGATGGTGGGTGTGCGATGTCTGGGAGACTGGGTAGAGATGGTTGGACTGTGTTGGGAGACTGGGAGGTGATAGTGGGTGTTGATTGGGGAGACCGGGGTCTGGTGCGTGGGAGGAAGGTGGTGACTGGGTAGTGATGGTGGGGGCCTGTGATGGGGAGGACTGGGAGGTGATGGTGGGTGTGATGGGGAGACTGGGAGGCGTGCGTGGTTGTGATGGGTAGACCGGGTAGTGATGGTGGGTGTGATGGGGAGACTGTCGGTAGTGATGGTGGGTTGTGATGGGGATACTGGGAGTGATGGTGGAACGGTGTGATGGGGAGACTGGGTAGTGAAGGTGGGTGTGATGGGAGACTGGGGTCTTGGTTGCTGGGAGGAAAGGGTTGGGTGATTGGGTGAGGTGATGGTGGGTATACTGTGATGGGGAGACTGGAGTGTGATGTGTGTGTGATGGGAGACTGACAGGTAGTGATGGTGGGTGTGATGGGTTGAGACTGGGAGGTGATGTGGGTGTAATGGAGAGACTGCATGAAGGTGATGGTGGGTGAATGGGAAGACCGGGGTCTGGAGATGGTGGGAGGGAAGGGTGGTGACTGGTAGTTACATTACATTACATTACATACATGTTAAAGTCTACTTGACACCGCGAGGGTGTATGAGGACTCTGTGCTTAAACAAAAAGAAAAAGCACCCACAAAGCAAAAAAACCATTACATCAGGGGTGTGTCGAGGACAAAACAAACCAAACTCCAACCACCGTTTTGGTGGCGTAGGTATTAAACCCCTTAGAGCAGGACCCCAGATCTCAACCACCATTACAGTGGCGGAGGTAAGAAGCTAACAAATGAGAAGTCTCAAGAAGAAAAAAAAAAAAGGGATAATAAATTACGGTTTTGCCACTAAGCAGTCCAGGGCTTCCTGTCTTGCTCTTCTACAAGTAGAAAGATAGTCGGCTAGGTTGCTCCAAAAAGACTTGTAGTGCCATTTCCATTCATAAAGGTTCTGAATGTGGAATCGCAGAATTCCACATTCCATCAATACGGTTAAAGTCGGTATCCTCATGGACATTGCCTATAAATAAAATCTGTAAAACAGATTCTGGTATGCGGAGGCGAATATCATTATAAAAAAGGGCACTCAAACCATATGCATTTCATCCTCAGTTTTTTGGAACCCACACATTTGACAGTGTCTCATGAGGCCGAGGGATGTGTGCCCCTCTATCCACCACCCTCATTCTTTCTGTGTTCAGCCAATGGGAACCCATCTAAACAGTGCTATAGAACGAATCTGATCCTGCTTATGTAAAGGCGGATGTAAAGGGAATCAAGCCATTCTCATCATTGCTGTTGGCTGCGAACCATTTTTGGTATCGGAGGTGTTTAAAGCCAACCCTTCTCTCATCAGGGATTGTCTCTAACTGCCATTGGTGTCACTTGGAGTACTTAAACCTCCATGACTCAAAAACTTCAGACATAATACCTTCGACATCGACAGCCTCCAAAATGTTGATGTTTTTACTGGATCCTAGCTTGTGGAGAGCACAACGCAAGTCATGAACCCAGCCAGTGTTGGAGTCAAAAGATTTCCTCAAATAAGAGCAGGGTAGTGATGGTGTTACGGATATGTGATGGGAGACGATGGGTAGTGATGGTGGGTGTGATGGGGAGACTGGGTAGTGATGGTGGGTGTGATGGGGAGACTGGGTTGTAATGGTGGGTGTGATGGGAGACTGCGAGTAGTGATGGTGGGTGTGATGGGGAGACCGGGGACCCGGTCTGGTGGTGGGAGGGAAGGGTGTGTCACTGAGTATACATGGTGGGTGTGATGTTGAGACTGGGTAGTGGTGGTGGGTGTGAGGGAGACTGGAGGTGATGGTGGGTGTGATGGGGAGGAGACCGGTATCAGTAGTGATTGGTGGGTGTGATGGAAAGACTGTTCGGGTAGTGATGGTGTGTGATGGAGACTGGGAGGTGATGGTGGAGTGTGATGGTGAGACTGGTGAGGTGATGTTGGGTGTGCCGCTTTGATGGGCGAGACCGGGGTCTTGGTGGTGCGGCAGGAAGGGTGGGTGACTTGGGTAGTGATATTGGGACTATACAATGAGTGATGGGGAGACTGGGTAGTGATGGGGGTATGTGCTGATGGGGAGACTGGGGGAGGTGATGTTGTGTATGGAGACCGCAATGTGAGGTGATGGGGAGACCCAGGGGTCTGGTGGTGGGAGGAAGGTTGGGTGGACTGAGTAGAAGATTGGCGTGTCTGGGTAGATGGTGGGCGGGAGGTGATGATGGGGAGACTGGCGTAGAGTGATGGTGGGTGGGAGGGAAGGTGATTGGGTGGGCGTGTGGGGAGACTGGGGTAGTGATTGGTGGGGGGATGTGATGGGGGTGTGAGACTGGGGTCTGGTGGTGGAGGGAAGGGTGGGTGACTGGTAGTATGATGGTGGGGTGTGCATGGGGAGACTGGTTCGTGATGGTGGGTGTGTGGGGAGACTGGGTAGTGATGGTGGTGTGATGGGAGACCGGGGTCTGGTGGTGGGGGAAGGTGGTGACTGGTAAAGATGCGTGGGGTGATGGTGAGACTGGGGTAGTGATGGTGGGTATGTGATAGGGGGAGACTGGGAGGTGATGGTGGTATGTGATGGGGAGACCGGCCCAATCAAGGGTAGTGATGGTGGGTTTGTGATGGGGAGACTGGGTCAGTGATGTGGGTTGTGATGGGGAGACTGGGAAGAGTGATGGTGGGTGTGTTTGGGAAGAACTGGGAGTGATGGCTGGGTGTAGATGGGGAGACCGGGTCTAGTGGTGGGAGGGAAGGGTGGTGACTGTGGTAAAGATGGTCGGTGTGATGGTGAGACTGGGGTGATGGTGGGTGTGATGGGGAGACTGGGAGGTGATGGTGGGTGTGATGGGGAGACTGGAGGGGATGGTGGGTGTGATGGGTGAGACGGGGTCGGTGGTGGGAACGCGTAAAGGGTGGGTGACTGGGTAGTGATGAGTGGGTAGTGATGGGGAGACTGGAGGGTGATGGTGGGTGTGATGGGGAGACTGCGAGTGATGTTGGTGGGAGGGAAGGGTGGGTGATGGGTAGAGATGGTGGGTGTGATGGGGAACTGAATGGGTAGTGATGGTTGGTGAGAAGGGTGATGGGGAGACTGGGTATGATGGTGGGGTGTGGGGGGGAGACTGGGAGGTGATGGTGGGTGTGATGGGAGACTGGGAGGTGATGGTGGGTGTGATGGGGAGACTGGAGGTCTGGGGTCTGGTGGTTGTGGAGGGAAGGGTGGGTGATGTGGTAGTGATGGTGGGGTGATGGGGAGACTGGGAGGTGATGTGTGGGTGTGATGGAGGGGAGGTGATGGTGGGTGTGGGGAGACTGGGAGGTGACGGTGGGTGTGATGGGGAGACTGTGATGGTGGGTGTGACCGGGGTAGACGGTTATGTGGTGTGATTGGGAGGTGATGGTGGGTGTGATGGGAGGAGACTGGAGATGGTGGGTGTGATGGTGAGACTGGGAATCTGAGGTGGTGGGGTGATGGGGAGTGTGATGGTGGTGTGATGGGGAGACTGGGTATGGTGATAGTGACTGGTGCACGGTGTGATGGTGGGAGGTGATGGTGGGTGTGATGGGGACTGGGAGGCGATGGTGGGTGTGATGGGAGGTGAGTGATGGTGGGTGTGATGGGGGACTGGTAGTGATGGTGGGGTGATGGGATGGGAGGTGATGGTGGCTGGGTGTGATGGTGGGTGTGATGGGGAGACTGGGGGTCTGGTGTGCTGGAGGAAAGGGTGGGTGATGCAGCCCACCTGGGTAGTAGATGGGTGGGTGTGATGGGGTCAGACTGGGTAGATGGTGGGTGTGATGGGGAGACTGGGTAGTGATGGTGGGTGTTGATGGGGAGACTGGGAGGTGATGGTGGGTGTAAATGGAGACTGGGAGGTGATTGTGGGTGTGATGGGAAGACCGGGGTCTGGTGGTGGGAGGGAAGGGTGGGTGGACTGGGTAGTGATGGTGGGTGTGATGGGGAGACTGGGTAGTGATGGGGTGGGCTGTGATAGGGAGATGGGTAGTGATGGTGGGTGTGATGGGTGAGACTGGGTTGTATGGTGGGTGTGATGGGTGAGACTGCGAGGCTGATGGTGGGTTGATGGATTGGGGGACCTCGGATCAGGTCTGGTGGTGGGAGGAAGGGTGGGGAGACTGGGTAGTGATGACGTGGTGTGGTGAATGGGGTAGACTGGGTAGTGATGGTGCGGTGTGATGGGGAGACTGGGTAGTGATGGTGGGTGTGATGGGGAGACTGGGAGGTGATGGTGGGTGTAATGGGGAGACTGGGAGGTGATGGTGGGGTGTGATGGGGAGACATCAGGTAGATAGTCTGGTGGTGTGGATGGGGAAGGGAAGTGGGGTGGAGTTATGGAGGTGGGTTGCTGGGTAGTGATGGTGTGGTGTGATGGGGAGACTGGGTAGAATGCGCTGGATGTGTTGGGTGTGATGGGAGACTGGGTAGTGATGGTGGGTAGTGATGTGGGAGACTGGGTTGTATGGTGGGTGTGGTATGGGGGGTAGACTGCGAGGTGATGGTGGGTGTGATGGGGACGAGACCGGGGTCTGGTGGTGGGAGGGAAGGTGGTGTTACTGAGTATACATGGTGGGTGTGATGTTGAGACTGGGTAGTGGTGGTGGGTGTGATGGGGAGACTGGGAGGTGATGGTGGGTGTTGATGGGGAGACCGGGTATCAGTGATGGTGGGTGATGGGGAGACTGAGGTAGTTGATGGTGGGTGTGATGGGGAGACTGGGAGGGTGATGGGTGGGTTTGTGATGGGAGACTGGGAGGTGATGTTGGGTGTGATGGGGAGACTGGGTTGGGAGGGAAGGTGGATGACTGGGGTAGTGATATTGGGTGTGATGGGGAGACTGGGAGGTGTGTGGGTGTGACTGAGACTGGGAGGGGTGATGTTGGGTGTGATGGGGTCGGATGGTAGGTGTGTTTGGGTTGGGGTGGTGATGGATTGGGGAGACGTGGGAGGTGATGGTGGCAGTGTGATGGGGAGACTGGGTAGGATGATGTTGGGTGTGATGGGGAGACTGGGAGGTGTGGGTGTGAAGGGGTCTGGTGGTGACTGGGTAGTGATGGTGGGTGTGATGGGGAGACTGGTTCGTGATGTGGTGTGTTATGGAGACTGGTGGGGTAGTGATGGTGGGCTGTTGATGGGGAAGACGGTGATCTGGTGGTGGAGGGAAGGGTGTGGTGCTTGATGGGAGACTGGGTGTTGGGTGGTGTGATGGGAGAACTGGTGATTGGGGTGTGATTGGCGAGGTGACGGTGGTGTGATGGGGAGATTGGGGTTAGTGATGGTGGGTGTGATGGGGAGACCGGGGTGTGGACGGTGATGGTGGGTGTGTGAGACTGGGGAGTGGAGGTACTGATGGTGGGGTGTCTTTGAGCTTTGTGATGGGAAGACTGACTGGGAGCGTGAGGGTGCGTGTGATGGGGAGACCGGTGGTGGTGGGGTGTGGAGGGGATAAGGGGGCGACTGGGTAGTGATGTGGTGTGATGGGGAGACGGGATCGTGTGTGTGCGGTGTTGGGTTGATGGGAGGTGGGTGGGTGTGGGATTGGGGAGACCGGGGTCTGGTGGTGGGAGGTGATGTGGTGTTGATGTTTGGGTGGGTGACTGGGAGGTGATTGGTGGGCCTGTGATGGGAGACCGCGTTCGGAGACTGGGGAGGTGATGGTGGCTGTGACTGGGTAGTGGGTCTGGTGATGGGGAGACTGGGAGGTGACTGCACAGTGGTGTGTGCATGGGAGAGACTGGTCAGTGATGGTGGTGTGGGAGGGAGGGTGGGTGATGGGTAGTGATGGTGGGTGTGATTGGGAGACAGTGATGCGTGGGTGTGATGGAGAACTCTGGTAGTGATGGTGGGTATAATGTGATGGGGAGACCGGGGTCGGGGGACTGGTGGGGTGGGAGGGAGGGTGTGTGACTGGGGTAAGATGGTGGGTGTGATGGTGAGACTGGGTAGTGATGGTGGGTGTGATGGGGAGACTGGGAGGTGATGGTGGGTGTGATGGGGAGCCGGGTAGTGATGGTGGGTACACTGTGATGGCCGAGACTGGGTTATGGTGGGTGTGATGGGGAGACTGGAGGTGATGGTGGGTGTGATGGGGAGACTGGGAGGGTGAGGTGTGTGATTGGGGACACTTGGGGTCTTGGTGGTGGAGGGAAGGGTGGGTGTGGGCAAACTGGGTAGTGATGTTGTGTGTTGATGAGACTGGACGTACGATGTTGGGTGTGATGGGGAGACTGGGAGGTGATGGTGGGTGTTGATGGGGAGACCGGGGTCTGGTGGTGGGAGGGAAGGGTGGGTGACTGGTAGTGATGGTGGGTGTGATGGGGAGACTGGGAGGTGATGGTGGGTGTTGATGGGGAGATTGGGTAGTGATGGTGGGTGTGATGGGTAGACCGGGGTCTGGTGGTGGGAGGAAGGGTGGGTGACTGGGTTAGTGATGGTGGGGTGTGATGGGGAGACTATGTAGTGATGGTGGGTGTGATGGGAGAACTGGGTAGTGGTGATGGTGGGTGTGATGGGGAGGACTGGGAGGTGATGGTGGTGTGATGGGGAGACTGGGGTCAGGTGGATAGTTGGTGGAAGGGGGGCAAACATTGAAGTGTGCGAGAGACAGAGAGACAGAGAGAGAGAGAGAGAGAGAGAGAGAGAGAGAGAAGAGAGAGAGAGAGAGAGAGAGAGAGAGAGAGAGAGAGAGAGAGAGAGAGAGAGATTTGGCTTGCTGTACACACACCACCACCACAGAATGGCGTGAGCACGGCTTTTACTATTAATGATCCATGCTCTACATACATGTAAACAACCACAAACATAACACAAGCAAATTCAGCCAGACGAACATAAGTTCTGACGCACACAACCTGCCGCATACACAACCACAAAACAACACAAACACACACAGCCTGTCTAACGCACACAGCCTGTCTAACGCACACAACCTGTCTAACATACACCACCACAGGGTAGCGTTTGCATAGCTTCTACAGTCCATGCTCTACATACATGTAAACAACCACAAAACAACACAAGCAAACACAGCCAACCAAATATGAATTCTGACTCACATAACCTGCTGCATACACAACCACAAAACAACACAAACACACACAGCCTGTCTAACGCACACAACCTGTCTAACATACACCACCACAGGGTAGCGTTTGCACAGCTTCTACGTATCATGGTCTATGCTCTACATACATGTACACAACCACAAAAATAACTCAGGCAAACACAGCCAACCAAACATAACTTCTGACGAACACAACCTGTCGCATACACAACCACAAACACACACAGCCTGTCTAACGCACACAACCTGCCATACACGTAACATACACAACCACAGGGCAGAGTGAGCACGGCTTCTTCGAGCGCTCCTTGGATCTGGAGGAAGCTGACCGTGGCTTCGTCCACATCCAGCTCCGCTACATCCCATACTTCTAGATGCTGTGCTTGTTTTTGGTGGAGAACCCCTTCTAGGGGGGTGAGAGCCCCCAGATTCACCTAGTTGTCTGTATGTCCGTCCGTCTGACTGACGACCAAGACGAAGCCTGACACGTTAGCCAAACTTCTGGTAACTAACTTGCTTCAATCAGCTTCATTTCATTGCCACCAGTCGTTTCGATAGCCAGCACTCCCCGCTACATCCCATACTACTATTCAACTGTTTAAACAGCTTCTAGGCACTGCTCAAACAGCTTCTAGGCACTGTTCAAACAGCTTCTAGGCAGCTCCCATATCTGGCCATCACCCAAGTTAGAGCCACCTTGTGCACCTGGAAGGAGACAGGATCAGCTGTCTAGCACTGTTCAAACAGCTCCTAGGCAGCTCCTTTATCTGGCTATCACCAAAGAACGGCTTCTAGGCAGCTCCTCTATCTGGCCATCACCAAAGAACGGCTTCTAGGCAGCTCCTCTACCTGGCCATCACCAAAGAACGGCTTCTAGGCAGCTCCTCTATCTGGCCATCACCAAAGAACGGCTTCTAGGCAGCTCCTCTACCTGGCCATCGCCCAAACACGGTTCTTGGAAGCTCCTCTATCTGGCCATTACCCAAAGTTAGAGCTACTTTGTGCACCTGGAAGCAGATGGGATCAGCTGTCCAGCACTGTTCAAACAGCTCCTTGGCAGCTCCTGTACCTGGCCATCGCCCAAACACGGCTCTAGGCAGCTCCTCTATCTGGCCATTACCCAAAGTTAGAGCTACCTTGTGCTCCTGGAAGCCGACAGGATCAGCAGTTCAGCTTTAATGGTTAATTAACCTTTAGTTAGCTTGGTCTCCTCCTCACCCCCAAGGGACGCATTGGTAGTTTTCTTTTCAGCTATGAGCAGCAGCTTCTAGACAGCTCCCCTAGCTTGCTAACAAGCCAAACCCAAAGCAACCTTGTGCATCTGCAAGCTGGTAGAACCATCCCTCCAGAACTGCTGAGGTCTTGGGGCTTAGCCAAGTGGCTGGCTCAGGAAGCTGCCTAGAAGCTGCTGCTGATAGAATAAATGGAACCTGACAGAATCATCCTTCCAGAACTAACTGCTGAAGTCTTGGGGGTGGCCAAGTGGCTGGCTCTGGGAGCTGCCTAGAAGCTGCTGCTGATAGAATAAATGGAAGCTGACAGAATCATCCTTCCAGAACTGCTGAAATCTTGGGGCTTAGCCAAGTGGCTGGCTCAGGAAGCTGCCTAGAAGCTGCTGCTGATAGAATCGCTGGAAGCGGACAGAAACCTCCTTCCAGAACTGCTGAAATCTTGGGGCTTAGCCAAGTGGCTGGCTCTGGGAGCTGCCTAGAAGCTGCTGCTTATAGAATCAATGGAAGCCGACAGGATCAGCTGTCCAGCACTGTTCAAAATCTTGGGGCTTGGCTCAGTGGCTGGCTTAGGGAGCTGCCTAGAAGCTGCTGATATAATCGCTGGAAGCCGACAGAATCATCCTTCCAGATCTGCTGAAGTCCTGGGGCTTAGCCAAGTGGCTGGCATAGAGCTGCCTAGAAGCTGCTGATAGAATCAATAGAAGCCGACAGGATCAGCTGTCCAGCACTGTTCAAATCTTGGGGCTTAGCTCTGTGGCTGGCTAGGGAGCTGCCTAGAAGCTGCTGCTGATAGAATTGCTGGAAGCCGGCAGGATCAGCTGTCCGGTACTGTTCAAATCTTGGGGCTTGGCTCAGTGGATGGCTCGGGAAGCTGCTTAGAAGCTGCTGCTGATAAATCGCTGGAAGCCAACAGGATCAGCCGTCCAACACTGTTCATACAGCTTCAAGACAGCTGCCCTAGCTAGCTATTCACCCAACGCTAACGTCACCTCGTGCACTACTACTTAGTCAATATTTCATATGAAGCTGTGGGCTGCAATCCGGCAGCTGTAGTCTGTACAATATATATCATCATTTGTTGTTTTTCATAAAATGGATAGCACCTATATTGTTGCTGCGTCGCTGTGTTCACTTTTTTTTGTAGCTATTGGATTCATGCAACTGTCTTCTCATCTCATTATAACTCAAACCAAAAAAAAAAAAAACCTTATAAAAGATCATTGCTGCGTTATCACCACTTGCCATGCATTTCCATTCGCCATATAATTTCCATGCGTATTTATCAATTTGAATCATCTAAGTTCGCTGCTTTTGAGATCAGCTCGTCTTCTGTGAGATGCGTACTGGTCAGCTCATCAGCTCGTTGTTTATGACATGTGCACTGGTCAGCTCATCAGCTCGTTTATGACATGTGCACTGGTCAGCTCATCAGCTCATGGTATATAATTGCACCGATCAGCTTATCGTATATGAGATGTGCACTGATCAGCTCATCAGCTCGTTGTTTATGACATGTGCACTGATGAGCTCATTGTATATAATTGTACTGGTCAGCTCATCAGCTCATCGTACATAATTGTACTGGTCAGCTCATCAGCTCATCGTATATAATTGTACTGGTCAGCTGATCAGCTCATTGTATATAATTGTACTGGTCAGCTGATCAGCTCATCGTATATAATTGTACTGATCAGCTGATCAGCTCATCGTATATAATTGTACCGATCAGCTGATCAGCTCATCATATATAATTGGACTGATCAGCTCATTGTATATGAGATGTGTACTGATCAGCTCATCAGTGAATACCCAACACTTCACACTCAACACTGCCCTCATTTGGGTCATCCAGACTGAGTCACTTTGATATGAATAGCATGTATGGAGAGCTCATATTTATGAATATGAAGATATGAACACTGCTAACAGAATGGGTAGTGTCTTACATTTACTAGTTTTGATTTGATTTGATTTCATGGTCTATCAGCCTCCAGGCTGCTCACCGTCTGCGGGCACAGTAAACATAGGTAGTATATACACTACTACAACCACACTCCTGCTTACATAATGCATCGGGGTTTCTTAATCTTGTGATTGACATTAAATATTCATAGCTTTCCTGCAGCTCCAAGTACAGATACCTGCAGCTTCCATGCAGATCCTTTACATCTTCCCTCAAACCTCCCTGACAGATCCAGGTTCAGACTTTTCTAGACCGACTGCTTGCTCCCACTCAGTTTAAGTCTACCAGCCTCACAAGCTGATCTCATGACAAGCCTGATCTGTTACAAGTTTGCCTTATACATGTATACTTTTAATTGTCCCTCTAGTTTCTTAACTCCTTTAATTCCCGGAATTCCTCTATATGAAAAATACCAGGAATTGGGGGGGATGTTATTCACCGGCTTTCCCGGATCATCTAGAGTGACTCAGAGTGCACAGGACTCCCGCCCTGATGCACTGTACTGTGGTGCCGCTGCCAGCTATGGCACGGACTCTACAGTCCGGTACCCGGAAGTACCGTGCTATCTTGCTACATTTCCCTAGCGCACTTTCACAGTGCTTATCAAGTGTAATCATTCTATACCTTCATTGCTTCTCCTACGTCTCAGTGCTTCGCACGCAACTCCGGAAATCAAAACATACTAATCGCGTGTGACAGGGGGGGTGCTGTTGCAGCTAGGACTGGCAGTGCATCTAACCCAGAATGAACCAAGTCCGAAGTACAAAGTGTGCTTCCCAAATAATCCCCTGAATTGCTAGGAAACCCAGGTGTGTGTGGGTGGGTGTGGGTGGGTGTGGGTGGGTATGGGGGTGTGGGTGGGGTGGGGTGGGGGGGTCTACTCTCTTCGAAGCCTCACCTGGCCCCGCCTGGCCCTAACGAAGTCGTAAACCCTGGCTTCGGTCTCTCCCGCTCCAATTGAATCCCTCCCCGATCGGTGCTCCCCAATCGGTGCTCCTCAATCTAACAGCTGAAGCGGCGAAGCCAAGCCACCAGCGCTTCTACGTCCACCGTGCTCACTCCAGCGCAGGCTTCCTCATGAAATGCATGGAGCGGCGTGCCGTGTCCAAGTGAAGCAAAACAGTTTGATCCCACAGAGATTAGCTAACACTCACAGTACAGATCTAAAGAAAAAAGCTACACTATCCTTGCATCAGCCCCCCAAACCCCAGTGCAGAGCTTTTTTGCCATTGCATCGCTCCCGCAATACGCACCAGCTTTTGTGCGCATTGCCATCTCCTCTGCCCGTCATGCAGGCTGGTATGCTCATTGCAGGCTGGTATGCTCTGGCCAACCTCGGCGGTGCGCTTTCCGTCTGGATTGACAAGCAACGAGCTCTTAGCCGTGGATGGCGCGTATCTGAGGAAGCGCTTTGCGGATTCGCGATGGCGGGAGGCTTCATTGGCGGCATCTTTGCTATGCGAAAATGTCGGCACAAGACGCAGAATACTTCATTCCAAGTCACGTATTGGGGAGCTTCCATTATCCATCTTGCAGGAGTTGCTAGGCTGGTGTACCTGTTGGCGTAGTCTCTAGGGTTGTTCAAAACGTTACGTCTCAAACGCAGCTTTTGTGTCGTCTGTTCCGTTATGTAGCTGTTGGCTCACGAGGCGTGGATTTGGGCCCAAGAAGAGTAGATTTTGGCGCACGAAACGTGGCAGCAGCTACGTCTCAATTCCCTAAACGTAGATTTCGAAGTACCCTTGAGCAACCCAGAGGCTCCTTCTTGCTCGTGGTGCCCTGAAGTTCCCCTTGACCCCGTCGTGCGATGATGATGGTTATACATTGATGATAGCCACAATGATGGTTACACACTGATGATAGCCACAACTGATGATGGTCACACCTTGAACACTTCCAGACTAGGTGTTTGCTGTGGCATGCAACCCTTAGACTCCCTGTTTTGATACGCCTGGCTAGCATCCATATTCCACCACATACTTAGCGTGCGCCCCCATTAGCAGAGCCACTTGCTTTTTGCATCCATTGGGATTTGTATGATTGGGAATGTATCTTGACGCATAGCACGATGTGCATTGGTTTCTCTGATTTCTTTACCTTCCACCCAGCTTATGCGGACCTTACAATTTATATCTTAGAATGCTTTGCTTTCTTTGAAGAAAAATCCTTAAGTTTAAGCATACTGATAGTCTGATACCCGTTAAATACTGGATACCTGATACATGGTGGATATATTGGTGTCAATGTGTGTGACACATTGACACCACCAACTTCCCTCACTCACACACCAACCACCCACAAACAGACGCATACATGTGGGTGGGTGTCCACGCAGGTGGGTGTATGACACATAGACACCATGACTTGCCCACATATGCACATCAGCCACCCACAAACACACATGCACACATGCATGTAGGTGGGTGTCCATGCAGGTTGGTGTCATGTAATTGTGGGGGTCTATCTGTATGTATGTCACAGTCCAGGGGTAGGCCAAATAGGCTAAAGGGACTTGCCCAACCGTATAGGAAGGGCTTAAAAAGAAAAAGCACTGATGAACTGAACCCCAAACAATCGTTTAACCGACGGGGGCCCTGAGTTTGTGCTACAGTGATATATCTGCTCCCCAAACAGTAGCAGAGGCTGTTTCTGCAAGCACACCTTGTCCGCGCGCGCGAAAGAGAACTTAGGACTCTCTGCTTTGAATAGGAGGAGGTAGTAGTCTGGACTTGACCAGATTGTGGGGACAATTAAAATTGAAATTGTTACATCCGTGTAGAACCGTTACTCACAGGACGTGAAGTTAAGGGTACCATAGCGTAAGCCGGAGCTAGCTATAGTCACCGTAGGACCATCTCAGTAAAAAGAATTACCACCGATGCCTGACCGGCAGGCACCGTAGCCACATCATGCCAGTGCAGCTTAATACTAAGGTTTTTCACCCTGGTTGGGAAGCACCGGCACAATACAGCTGGTAAGACAAAACCTTGTGGGGACAACTTCTTTTTCGTGTCCCCAAGGGATTCTGAGAGTCTTTGGTTTATAGATGGGGTCTCGAGACATCTACAGATGTTTTAATTTTGAATTCGATTTTTTGGAGAACAGACAATTTTCAAATCCAAATTCAAACATGTGGCTGTACCACTTCAGCTTATTGGACGATATGTATGTGCCCTACTACTCTTGAAGTTGATGCTGTAAAATTCCCATGCAATTTGAGAAAGATATGACCCTTATATTCCACTTTTCCCTAATCGATTTTGGGTTATCGCCGGTAATACCCGGCAACCCAGGACAAACACTAATATCTGTTGGATACCTGATAAGTGTTGAATACCTGACACCTGATACCTACTAACTGTTGAATACCTGATACATGTTGGATACTTGATATGTGTTGAATACGTGATACCTGTTGGATACCTGATACCTGTTGAATATCTGATACCCGATACCTGTTGGATACCTGATACCTGTTGAATATCTGATACCCGATACATGTTGGATACCTGATACCTACTAACTGTTGTACACCTGATACCTGTTGAATACCTGATACCCGATACATGTTGGATACTTGATATGCGTTGACTGCGTGATACCTGTTGGATACCTAATACGTGTTAAATACCTGGTACCTGATACCTGTTGAATACCTGATACCTGTTGAATACCTGATACCTGTTGAATACCTGATACCTGATACCCAATACATGTTGGATACCTGTTGAATACCTGATACATGTTGGATACCTGATACCTACTAACTGTTGTACACCTGATACCTGTTGAATACCTGATACCTGATACATGTTGGATACTTGATATGCGTTGAATACGTGATACCTGTTGGATACATGATACGTGTTGAATACGTGGTACCTGATACTTACTAACTGTTGAGTACCTGATACCTAATACCGGTACCTGTTGAATAGTATTGTTTTTACTACCGAAGAGGGCGAGCAGCCAAATTGCTGACTGGAGCCGTGTAACAAAGTTCAAGTTGAAGATGGCCACATTATCTAGGTGCCCTAATCCATTAAAAAATGAGACAGATGGGGATTTGCATAATCAGATCTCAGCCAGTTGGTTAAGTATTATGTAAGCTTGTAATGAGCTACTTGAACTTGAACTTGGTTACATAGCTTCAACCAGCAATTAATGAGCTACACGGTTCACCTGCGGCGGCATCTAAGAAGCAGGTGTAAGATCGCCCCTGAGAGTTCCATCTCTTGGGAACTGCGGTGCTGGCAGTACATGATATGAGTACCGGCATAAGACTCGTGGGTCATATACTCATATCATCAGAAGTATGGCCATGCATCGTGCTGGGCACTGGGGAAGGATATGCGCGGCCTTCCACCCCCAAATGTCTTTTCGCTCGGCTTCAATCTTGAAAATTGACAGTGATATTACTATTTTCGAAATTGACAGCGACGTTGTACTTCAGGAAGATTAGCAGGATGAATCTCTGGCCACCAATTTACACGGAGGTGTGGGACCTTCGAAACTCAAACCAGTAAACTCTCGGTTAACTGGAACAAAGTGGAGAAGTTCCTATTCTCCAATCTCCCTTTCTTTTACTGTAGCACCAAGTCACCAGATACGCGCCCTAAAGATGAAAGCTCGGGATCACAGGGAAGGACGAATGCTGTGTACCAGACTTGGATGTCCTCCTCATGTGATGGGATAAAAGTGGGAAACCAGAGATGCCTAACTATCTCATCCGAGACCTATCCACAAGGTGGTAAAAAAATGAAAATTTAAACATCCAAGAATTGCCACAGAGTGACCTGTAAGAACGTGCCCAATGGGTAATAAGGAAACCGCCTCGTCAGAATGCGATGGACGGGCTAACATCACACCTAGACTCCAGTTACCATGCCGGTCGACGACCCTCCGGATGGGCCCAGATGACCTCGTTGAGGTTCGGACAAGAGACCTGATAGGACCCCACATCTGCTTCGTCCGGCCCGGGATTGCTCTACGATAGAGCCGTCCCGTTCCGAACGGGGATCACAAGGTGGTACGCAATATGTCTAGATTTAGAAGCTCCTCTCAGTCTCTCACTACCTTTGAATCTCGATTTTTGCTGAGTATGTAACAATATCCTCTCACTACCTTTTCCCAGTCTGGAGGGCGGTATGGTCCAGACCCGGTGGTAACGGCTTCGGCCACCGGAGTTCGAGCCCTGCTGCCGGAAGACGGCGGGTGGTTTCTCGAGTCCGACTTTAGGGCGGTGTTGTTTCACTGCTAGGACATGAGCCCTTTGTAATCTTTCTTTCTTTTCTACCTGAAGATGGAAACTGATAGATGGAAACTTCCAATTGTTCCTTGGAAGGATCGAGTGTGTCATGTATGTGATTCTGGAAGCGTTCAAGATGAACACTATGTGGTCTGACGAAGCCGTACTGAATTCGAGAAGGAAGTACCGTATAAGACCTGATCCCCCCATCTGAGAGTAAAATGATTCCTCTACATTATCTGGTGTGCAATCCAGAAGTTCAAGGTCGAGCGAAGCTTCGTTTATTCATCCATGAATGTATGAAGAGATTGGATCAAGTCTTTTTTGATAGGTATGATTCAGGGTACTTCAAATGGCCAAATTGGCCAGCGCTTTAGCGCACTTGAAAACAAAAAAAACTGCGCTTTGTAGTGCAAAAAACGCAAAAATTGCTTGCAGCGCCCACAAGGGCTGCAAAAAACTGCGCTTATAGCGCAGAGGGGGGCAAATAGTCAGCGCTCAAAAGCGCAAAAGCGCGCGCTTTGAATTACCCTGTTCTGAACGATAAAAACTGTAAAACAACTAATCATACCAGGGTAATTCAAAGCGCGCGCTTTTGCGCTTTTGAGCGCTGACTTTTTGCCCCCCTCTGCGCTATAAGCGCAGTTTTTTGCAGCCCTTGTGGGCGCTGCAAGCAATTTTTGCGTTTTTTGCACTACAAAGCGCAGTTTTTTTTGTTTTCAAGTGCGCTAAAGCGCTGGCCAATTTGGCCATTTTAAGTACCCTGGTTCAGAACAGTACAGAAAAAGAAATAATGGAAACACGGACACCGTGATTGGTTAGCGTTTACAGTTCCCTGGTAATTTGTTTACCTGTCGAAGACGGCGATCTGCCAAATTGCTGGCTGAAGCTATGAATGCCAAGGTATGAATTTATGTATGCCAAGTTCAAGTTCAAGTTAACAAGTACTCTTTTAGTCTTTTCGATCGCTTGAATGTCTTATTTTTTATTACCGGTAGACACTCCGCTTGAGTTGTTCATTGCATATAAAATTAGGTTACAGTGTCCGTACATCCATTCCTATGACAACCCAAGGCCGTACGCCAGGGGACCTGCCCATAATTGTTTTTAGTCATTACAGGATGATAAATATGGATGGCATGCACACCAAAGGCAATGAGTGAAACAAAAATACTATCTACATCTCTTCTTTCAATGAATGCCATGCACCAGAGCATTAGCCTGGTACCCGTTTTAGCCTGGTAGCCGTTAGCCTGGTACCCGTTTTAGGGGGTGCATTAGCCTGGTACCCGTTTTAGCCTGGTAGCCGTTAGCCTAGTAACAGTTTTTGTCTTAGTTGTGACAGGTATTTCACCACCCCAGGAGGTGGGTCTCCCTACAAAAACCAGCGGCACCGAGGTTCAGTTTGAATGGCGTTGCCACTCCTACAAAAGAGTAGGCGCACTTAGGGACGGTGGGAGATACCGACCCTTGACCAAACGAACGTTCACCACTACCACTGTGCTAGCCTAGTACCAGTACCAGTGAAATACCAGGAGCACGAGGTAGACCCCCCTGATGGCCTTGCAGGTATGGTGTGGACTTGTCTTTTGTCAATACTGGCCTGTCTATGACAGCATAAAGGAACCACAAACCAACTTGCGGTACAGCTGTATCGCTGCAGACCTGCAGTACATACTATGGAGCCCTATTTTCTGATAAGAATAGCTCAATCGCTCGATCACTCTTCTGATGAGAATAGCTACATCGCCCGATCACTCTTTTCTGATAAGAATAGCTAAATCGCTCAATCACTCGAATGAATTGTAGGCCCACATGATCACTCAAATGAATTGTAGGCCCACGTGATCACTCAAATGAATTGTAGGCCCACATGATCACTCAAATGAATTGTAGGCCCACGTGATCACTCAAATGAATTGTAGGCCCACGTGATCACTCAAATGAATTGTAGGCCCACGTGATCACTCAAATGAATTGTAGGCCCACGGCTTTCCATTGGTGCCCGAGGGCCACCTCGAGAATCAGTGGTGGGAAGAACTATTTTTTTAAGTTGTGAAAAGGTTTTCACCCCAGGAGGTGGGAATCCCTACACAAACTAGCGGCACCGAGGATTCAGTTCAAATGGCGTTGCCACGTGTACAAAAGAGCAGGTGCACTTATGGGCGATGTCCCTGTCTGTCCGAGCTTTCATTAATTCATCAATGGTTGAACGCCGACACATCAGGTAGTGCCCGGCTTGTGGTCTAGGCAATACATGCTTGTGCCTAGACCACAGGCTCGTATCTGCACCCTAAGGTAGCCTGCACCCTATTCAGGTTGTTAAACAGGCGTTCAGGGTGTTAAACAGCTGTTTACGTACATCATTGGTTGGGCATGCATGTAGTTGATGAATGTGCAGTCTGCCGTAGGGTACACCCAGGATTGAGCTTAAGCCTTGGCTTCCTCCCAGAAGGGGCGACTTCTTATTCAGCGGCCTTAGCCTCCACCTTATCCGCTGGGTCAGCCTCCACCTCATCAGCCGGGTCAGCCTCCACCTCAGCCTCCACCTCATCTGCCGGGTCAGCCTCTGCCTCATCTGCGGGCTCAGCAGGAGCAGCACCCCCAGGGACAAGGGGGTCCAGGAACTTCCTGACCTCCTCGAAGACCTCATCAGGGGGGGGCACAGCGCTGACGACAGAGCACTTGCCCTGCTCCTGGTAGTAGTCCTTGACGGGGAGGGACTCGGTGACGAAGGTCTGGAAGCGCTTCATGATGGTGGCCTCGTTGTCGTCGGAACGGCCAGAGGTCTCACCGCGATGCAGCAGCAGGCGCTTGCGCATCTCATCCTGGTGGGGTGGAGTGAGTGAGTGAGTGAGGGTGGGTTGGGGTTTAGGGGGGGGGGGGGGGGGGAGGGGGGGGGGGGGGGGGGGGGGATATGGATGATGCTTGCGCATCTCATCCTGAAGGGGGTGGGAGAGTGTATGTGAGGGTGGGGGTGATAAAGGGTGGGGTGGGGTGAGGAGGGGTGTGTGTGGGATGTGTGGGGGGGTGGGGGTGATGAGGGCAAGGTTGTGGGGGTGGATATGGATGATGGTGGCCTTGTTGTCGTTGGAATGGCTTGTGGTCTCATTGCGGTGCAGCAGGCGATTGCGCATCTCATCCTGGAGGGGGTGAGATAGGGTGGGGGTGGGTGGTGAGAGGGATGGGGTACGGGGGCAGGGTGTGGTGGAGGGGTGGAGCCAGTGGGGGTGCCAAGGTGGACACGGGCGAGGGTGTGGAAGCGGACATGGGTGAGGTGGAGGGTGGAGGTGTGGGAGGGTATGTGTGGGAGGGGTGTGGGAGGGGGAAAGTCTTTCATCTCCCCAACAGAGGGAATGGAACACTGCGGAACACTTTTCCACAAAAAGAGGGAATGGAATGGAATGGGAGGGGGGGGTTAACATGTGGAATGGAATTTATTGGATTGTATTGGAATGGATTGAAATGGATTGGAATGGATTGAAATGGATTGGATTGGATTGGGTTGGAATGGGTTGCAATGGGTTGGAATGGGTTGGAATGGATTGGAATGAAATGGATTTGAATGGAATGGGTTGGAATGGAATGCAATGTATTGGAATGTATTGGAATGTATTGGAATAAATTGGAATGTATTTGAATGGATTTGAATAGATTTGAATGGATTTGAATGGATTGGATTGGATTTGAATGGATTGGTATGGATTGGAATGGGTTGGATTGGATTGGATTGGATTGATATGGATCGGAATAGAATATAATGGAAGATCAGGGTCATCACCTACAGGGTTTGTGTGCTGCAAGTGCTGCACTAAAAGGTATGAGGTCGAATGGAAATGGGGGCGGGGGAGGGATTGGGATGAGATGTTGGGAAATATAATATAATGGAATGGAAGACCAGGGTCCAAGACAGGGCTTACCTCAGGGAAATCGAAGAACAGTGTGAGCTTGCATTCCTTGATGATCGCCTCGAAAGCCTGACACCGGTATCTATCTATCTATCTATCTTTCAATCTATCTATCTATATATATAAGCTACCTCAGGGCAATCGAAGGAAAGCCTCGCACTTCATGATATCGTTATCAAAGGCCTGCCTCTGGTGTTAGAAATATATGAACATGTAAACATACATTAATATAGATAGATGTATATATATACAGACACAGACACAGACACAGAGAGAGAGAGAGAGAGAGAGAGAGAGAGAGAGAGAGAGAGAGAGAGAGAGAGAGAGAGAGAGAGATGAAGTGGGGGGCTGTTTGGCTGGGCAGCAATTAAATTGTGCATCACCATTTACCAGATGAAACATGACCTACCTCAGGGCAATCAAAGAAGAGAACTCCCTTGGAAGGCATGATGGTCTCCTCAAAGGCTTGGCCCTGGTGTATATATATATATATATATATATATAGAGAGAGAGAGAGCAACTGCAAGCGAGCAAGCGAGAGAAAATAACCTACCTCAGGACAATCAAAGAAGAGCACTCCCTTGGAAGGCATAATGGTCTCCTCAAAGGCCTGGCCCTGGTCCAGCTTCCTAGGGAAGCCGTCAATGAGGAAGAAGCTGCCTCCAGAGCTAATCATTGCATTCTTGAGCAGTGTCATAGTCACCTCCAAGGGCACGATCTTGCCCTCCTTCATGAGAGCCTCACACTTGGCACCCACCTGGCAGTGGGGGTATGGGTGGGTGGTGGGGTGGGTAGGGGTGGTGGTGGTGGTGTTTGAGGTGTTTGAGGTGGTGGTAGTGGTGATGGTGGTGTAACATTCATGCATGGGGTCATCAGTAGGGTCATGGTCACCTCCATGGGCACGATTTTGCCCTCCTTCATGAGATCCTCACACTTGGCACCCACCTGAAAGTGGGGGTGGTGGGTGGGGTGGTGGCGGTATGGGTGGTGGCGGTACTGGGGGTGGGTGGTGGGGTGGGTAGGGGGTGGGTAGGGGGTATGGGTGGGAAGGGGGTGGGTGGTGGTGGTGGTGTCACATGCATATGTATAGGTGGTGGTGGTGTCACATGCAAATGTATATGTGGTGGTGGTGTATATGAATATATACGAGCTCACTTATCCTTGTCTAAACTTTGCACCCACCTTGCTGCCACTGGGTAGTGGTAATAGTGGTGGTGCTGGCAATGATGGTGGTGGTGGTGGTGGTCATGGTGGCTGTGTAACATGCATGGGCCCATATATAATTATCTAAACTTGGCACCCACCTCGCTGCCACTGGCCACCTCAGCACGCAGCAGGTCACCGGCAGAGAGATGGACCACGCCTTCGTAGGTGGCCTTGATCTTGTCGCACTGGGTGCCCTTGCCGCAGCCAGGTCCGCCCAGGACGAAGATGATGGTGGAGTCCTCGGGGATGGAGCCGTCAACGGCGGGGACCACCAGTGGCTCCTGTGTTGGGTTCGTTTGCAGGGGCACATGTGTGAGCATGAGTGTGCTTGTGTGTTTGTGTGTGTGAGAGTGTGTTTGGGGGGAGGGGTGGGGGGGATGGCATGTGTTTGCATATATCTGTCAATGCTTGGCAACACTAGTGGCTCCTGTGTTCGATTCATGGGCAGGGGCACATATGTAAGTGTTTGTGTATGTGTGAGTTTGTGTGTGAGTGTGTGAGAGGGGGAGAGTGTGTGTGTGAGTGGGAGACTCAAGCGACGTGGAAAATTGGCAGAGAGTGTTGGCTATCAGAATGACGGGTGGCAACGGAATGGAGCGGACCGAAGCCAGTTAGTTAGAAGACAGTTGGCTGATGTGCCAGGCTTTGTCTCGGTTGCACGTTGGTTGCACAAACACACAACCGGGTGACACTGGGTACACTATCATATGATGTAGACCAAAGGCAAGTATGACATCATATGATGTAGACCGAAGGCGAGTATCATCTCAGTTGCACGTCGGTTGCACAAACAAACAAACGGACAACAGGGAAGACCCTGTGAGCTCCCACCCCCCAGAAGGGGGGGCTCCACCAAAAATCAAATGTAAACAGTATTCTGCATGAAGTTAAAGTTTAAGTTAAAGAAACGTTAACAAGCATTTCATACCCGCTCACTTCAGCAACTGGTGCATGAGCCTCAGCAGCCTTGCCCATTTCCTCAATGAAATTGAAACCCTCGGGGGCAATGTGATGCAGCCCCTTTCTGACTTCAAAAAACGAAGACCCCATCAGGGCGATACAAACTTATACAGACTATGACATGAATAGTTTGAAAAAGGTGAAAGAAAGCAAACCTGCTCAACTCAGCAACTGGTGCATGTGCCTCAGCAGCCTTACCCGCCTTCTCAAAGAAATTGAAACCCTAGGGGGCAATGTGATGCAGCCCCTTCCTGACTTCAAAAAAAAGACCTCATCAGGGCCGCAGCAAGGCGATCGAAACTTTCACAGACTATAACTCGGACTAAAACATACATATTTTGAAGCAGTTTAAAGAAAGCATACCCGCTCAACTCAGCAACTGGTGCATGTGCCTCAGCAGCCATACCCGCCTCCTCAATGGAATTATAACCACAGGGGGCGATGGGATGCAGCACCTTCCTGACTTCCAAAAACAAAGACCTCATCAGGTGAGGGCGATCAAAACTTATACAAACTTGAACATGCATATTTTGAAACAGGTTAAAGAAAGCATACCAGCTCAACTCAGCAGCCTTGCCCGCCTCCTCGATGGAACTAAAACCATAGGGTGCGATGGGATGCAGCACCTTCCTGACTTGGGCAAAGACCTCATCTGGGGATTCAAACAATAAGAAGGACACAAATATTTTGAAAAAGTTAAAAACGTTTCATAGCCGCTCACCTTGGCAGCTTCAACCTCGCCCACCTCCCCAACCTCTCCAGCCGGCTCATCCTCTCCTTCCTCCTCAATGAAACCATAAGGGGCGATAGGATGTAGCACCTTCCTGACTTTGGCAAAGACCTCTTCGGGGGATTCAAACTGTAAAAACAAGAACATGAATATTTTGAACAAGTTAAATGTTTCACAGCCGCTCACCTCAGCAGTTTCAACCTCGCCCGCCTCCTCAGCCTCGCCCACCTCCTCAACCTCTCCTGCCTCCTCAATAAAGCCATAGGGGGCGATGGGATCCAGCACCTTCCTGACCTCTGCAAAGACCTCATCAGGGGTGGCGATAGCGCTAATGACGGCGGCCTTGCCAAGAGACTCGAAGTGGTACTTGACGGGGAGGGACTCAGTGACAAAGGTCTGGAAGCGTTTGATGATGGTGGCCTCGTTGTCGTCGGAACGGCCAGAGGTCTCACCTCGGTGCAGCAGGCGCTTGCGCATCTCATCCTGGATGGGGTGGGTGAGGGGGTGGGGTGGGGTCAGGTGTGTGTGTTTGATGAGGTGAGCGAGGTTGTGGGAGTGGATATGGATGATGGTGGCCTCGTTGTCGTCGGAACGGCCAGAGGTCTCACCTCGGTGCAGCAGGCGCTTGCGCATCTCATCCTGGATGGGGTGGGTGAGTGGGTGGGGTGGGGTCAGGCGTGTGTTTGATGAGGTGAGCGAGGTTGTGGGAGTGGATATGGATGATGGTGGCCTCGTTGTCGTCGGAACGGCCAGAGGTCTCACCGCGATGCAGCAGGCGCTTGTCGAAGAACAGTGCGAGCTTGCATTCCTTGATGCTGGCCTCGAAGGCCTGGTCCTAGTGTAACAAATATATTAATGTAGAAACATATACATAAATTCATATATATTAAATATAGCTGACCTCAGGGCAGTTGAAGAACAGTGCAAGCTTGCATTCCTTGATGCTGGCCTTGAAGGCCTGACCCGGTGCTATAAATATATGAATATAAAAACATGCACACACATACATCAGCACATATCTATTATAGCAATTCAGGGGATGAACTGGACAAACATTTCGTACTTCGTCGAGAATTCTCGAGAATTCCAGGCCAAATTGTCGATAATTCTCGGATTTCCAGGCCAAAATTCTCGACGAAGTTCAAAGTACGAGTCCTCGCGGAAATGTGTCGTCCAGTTCACCCCCTGAATTGCTATAAACGACAATATTTACATTAAACATAAATAAATACATATTAATGTAAACTACCTCAGGGCAGTCAAAGAACAGTGCAAGCTTGCGTTTCTTGATGGTGGCCTTGGAAGCCTGACCCCGGTGTTATGAATATATAAATATTGATATTTACATTAAACATAAATAAATACATATTAAATGTAACCGACCTCAGGGCAGTTGAAGAACAGTGCGAACTTGCATTCCTTGATGCTGGCCTCGAAGGCCTGACCCTGGTTTAATATAGATATAAATATATAAACATATACATAAAACATAAATACATATATATTCAATGTGATTTACCTCAGGGCAGTCGAAGAACAGTGCGAGCTTGCATTCCTTGATGCTGGCCTCGAAGGCCTGACCCTGGTTTAATATTTATATATATATATATATATATTATATATATATATATATATATAAACATATACATAAAACATAAATACATATATATTCAATGTGATTTACCTCAGGGCAGTCGAAGAACAGTGCGAGCTTGCATTCCTTGATGCTGGCCTCGAAGGCCTGTCCCTGGTCCAGCTTCCTTGGAAAGCCATCAATGAGGAAGAAGCTGCCTCCAGAGCTGATCATTGCATTCTTGAGCAGTATCATGGTCACCTCCATGGGCACGATCTTGCCCTCCTTCATGAGAGCCTCACACTTGGCTCCCACCTGGGAGGGGGGCAGGTGTGTGCGTGTGTGTACGTGTCTGTGTGTACGCGTATACATGGGTGTGTATGTATGTGTTCACTGAGGTTCAGGGGATGGACGGGAAGGAAAGGGAAAGGGACGAGAAGGAGAAGGTGCAGGCGAAGGAGAAGGAAACGGAGGAGGAGGAGGAGGAGGAGAAGGAGAAGGAGAAGAAGGAGGAGGAGGAGGAGGAGGAGGGAGGAGGAGGAGAAGGAGAAGGAGAAGGAGAAGGAGAAGGAGAAAGGAGGAAGGAGGAGAAGGAGGAGAAGGAGGAGAAGGAGGAGGAGGAGAAGGAGGAGAAGGAGGAGAAGGAGGAGAAGGAGGAGGAGGAGGAGGAGGAGGAGAGGAGGAGGAGAGAGGAGAAGGAGAAGGAGAAGGAGAAGGAGAAGGAGAAGGAGAAGGAGAAGGAGAAGGAGAAGGAGAAGGAGAAGGAGAAGGAGAAGGAGAAGGAGAAGAAGGAGAAGGAGAAGGAGAAGAAGGAGAAGAAGAAGGAGAAGGAGAAGAAGAAGAAGGAGAAGGAGAAGAAGGAGAAGGAGAAGGAGAAGAAGGAGAAGGTAGGGAAGGGAGATGGTGATGAGGGTGGAGGTGGAGGTGGTGGTGGTGGTGGTGATGGAAGTGGTGTTGGTATAACATGCATTGGCCCACATATCATTATCTAAACTTGGCTCCCACCTCGCTGCCACTGGCCACCTCGGCACGCAGTAGGTCGCCGGCCGAGAGGTGGACCACGCCCTTGTAGGTGGCCTTGATCTTGTCGCACTGGGTGCCCTTGCCGCAGCTGGGTTGGGGGTTGGGGGTTGGGGGTTAGGGGTTGGGGTTGGGGCACATGTGCTTAGGTAGCAGAAAGGTGGACCGTGCCCTCCAAGCAGTACAAGCAAGGTCAACTCACCCAGGTCCGCCCAGGACAAAGACAATGCTGGCGTTGGGGTCCACTTCACCAGCAATAGCAGGGACGACGAACTCATCCTCTGCAGCTTCCGTGCTGATGGCGCCGAAGGGAGCCACAGGGTCGAGGACCTTCCTCACCTGAGGAAGAGAGGTTCATGGGTTCAAAAATTGTCAGAGTAAGCTGTTCTATGGTTCAATATCAAATTTGGAGACCATCATCAACTGAAATGTAGAGTTTCATGGTTTCACGAATGAAAGGACTGACTGAATTTATATTCAAATTTAATTTTAAGTTCACGTTCGGGAGACCTTCCTCATCTGTGTAAGAGAGAGTGTCATGGGTTCACAAATTAGGGAAACAACCTAATTCAAATTAAAATTTAAATTCAAGTTATGGAGACCTTCCTCATATTAAATGGAGAGTTTTGTGGGTTCACGAATAAGGAAACCGACCAAATTCAAATCCAAATTCAAATTCAAATTTTGGAGACCTTCCTGAACTGAAATATAGAGCTTCATGGTTCACAAATTAGGGAACTGACCGAATTTATATTACAATTTAAATTCATGTTTTGAGACCTTCCTCACGTGTGCAAGAGAGTTTCATGGGTTCACATATTAGGGAACTGACCAAATTCAAATTCAAATTCTGGAGACCTTCCTTGGCTGCAAGATAAAGTTTTGTGGGTTCATGAATAAGGGAACCAATCAAGTTTATATTCAAATTTGAAGTCAAGCTCAAATTCAAAATATACATTATTTTCCTTACTAATTTTCAGAGTTTACCCAAAAGGGGACAACCAGTTTTTGTTTTCCCCTGAAAGTGGATTTTTTCTTGCTTCATGGTTTTAGGCCTCCTCCAGGGACAGCGTTTTAGTTACTTTCTTAGCTTGTATAGTTTTTTGTAGCTGTATAGGGCCATTCGGGGCAAAAAATAGTACAGGGTACCCCCCCCCCCCCCCCCCCCTCCAAACGCACGTCGGCAAAGACCTGGTCAGGAGTCTGCACGGCTCTGATGGAATGATGGTGTGAGAAGTGTGAGGGCCATGAGGAGTGTGGAAGGTGTAAGATGTTTGAGGAGTGACAAGACCACAAACGCACCTCGGCAAAAAAATCATCAGGGTTTTGCACGGCGCTGATGGAATGAGGAGTGTGAGAAGTGTGAGATGATTGAGTGTGACATGACCACAACCGCACCTCGGCAAAAAAATCATCAGG